>NDFG01000147.1:247988-278786 GCA_002167245.1 Sporophila hypoxantha | reverse complement strand
CCCCGAATTCTGGATTTCTCAGGTACTTTCAGGTGAATAATCGCTTTTCCTGCTAAAAGCTCCCAGCTAAACCCCCAATAACCAAGCGGCGCTTAAAGAACCAACCAAAGGCATCGAAGGAAACCCCAAAATCATTTCAGACCCTTTAAAAACCCCAAAATTCCGGCAGAAGCGGCGAAATCTTTTTGCACCGAGCAGGATTTCCCACCTCAAAATTCACCTTTTCCTCTAAAACCAACAACGCGGCCACGGACGCCATAAAACACCAGAATAAAATCCCGTTACGGCTCCTTTTATTTTTTAATTTCATTTTAATCCCCTTTTTTATCCCTTTTMGATTTTATTCCTCCTTCCCGACCCTTCCAAGGCGGTTTCTTTTATTCCGTTTTCTCCCGCCCCAGCACTAGAAATAGCCAGGCCTTATTCTCTATTTTTAACCCCCTCCCACATCCCTTTAAAAAAAAAAAAAAAAATCGGATTTTTTTTTTCCGCTCAGCGCAGGGCCGGCCTTTGCCAACCAGCACCCCTAGCGTCGGCCAGGATTTATTTTTCCCCCCGCAACACCTCGGAGAAATCTCCCCCGATCCCAAATTTCCAACCCCACCTTCGCCTTTGGGATCCCGCGGAAATTTCTCGCTGAAATTTTATTTTTTTGGGGATTTTTTTCCCCCCATTTCAGAGCCAGCGCGGGGACACCCCGGGATTGTCATTTTTAAGGAAGGGATCCCCAAAACCTTTCCCAAAGTTGGGGTCCGGCCCGCCCAGGTGCGGTTCCTACCTTGGCTCAGCGCGGCTCCTTCTCCTCGGGGCGCTCCCGCAAAGCTCGGGGGGATTTTGGAGGCGAAATCCTTCAAAAACCGCCCAAAAATCCCCTCCGAACCCCGCATGGCCCGCTTTTATATCGCGATAATCCCCCAAACCTCCAAATTTCCCTCTCGCTGTCCCCAAAACCCCAAATTTCCTTTTTGCTGCCCCCAAACCCCCAAAATTTCCTCTCTCTGCCCCCAAATTTCCCTCTGCCTGCCCTCAAGCCCCCAGATTTCCTCTCGCTGCCCCCAAACCCCCGATTTCCCTTTCTCTCCCAAATTTCTCCTTTTGCTGCCCCCAAACCCCAAAATTTCCTTCTTGCTTCCCCAAACCCCCAATTTCCCTCTCGCTGTCTCCAAACCCCCAAATTTCCCTTTCTCTTCCCCAAATTTCCCTCTGGCTTGCCCCCAACCCCCCAAATTTCTCTTCTCGCTGCCCCCAAACCCCCCAACCACCAAATTTCCTTTCTTTCCGCTGCCCCCAAATTTCCCGATCTCCCCCCAATTCCCCTCATAGGCCGCTCCATTCCCCTTTCTCTCTTCCCCTCCTTCCTCCTCCGTCCCGGGCTCTGGCGTTTTTGAGTTTTTTGGGGTGATTTGGGGTTTTTGGGGGGGCCGCTCCCGGCGCCCCGCTGGCCCCGCATTTGTCCCGGAGCTCGCCTGCGGAGGCCCCGGTAGCGCTGCGGCGCTTGGGAAAGGCGCAACTTTTTGGTATTAAATCTCATACTTTGGCAGTCTTTGTTAAACAGCGAGCGTGTCCGCAGGCCGCCGGCTGACCCGCGCTTCACCCGAACTTTTTAATTTTTTTTTTTTTTTTTTTTTTTTTTTTAGGCTTCTTTTTCTCCTTTTTCCACCCGCCCGAGGTGTTTTCCCCCGCTCCCGATCTTTCTCCTCCTCCGGAAAATTGGAGATTATTTTTTTTCTTTAATTTTTGATTTTTTTTTTTTGCCGCTTCTTCCCTCCCTGCCTCATCTCAGCGACTTCAGGGATTTTAAATTTTTTTAAATTTTTTTCTTTTTTTTTTTTGGAAATTGGGTGGGATTTTTCCCGCTTGGAGCGTCTGAAGGGCGTTTATCCAGGACACAGAATTTGGAATAAATAAATAAATGAAATAAATAAATTTAAAAAAACAAATCTCGCGGAGCCTCTGAGGTGGATAAAAAGGGCTGGGGATGGAGCCACACCTGCTTTGCCAGGGGCGAATTCCGATTTAAACTCCTCAAAACGCCCCAAAAATTGGAAGGATTTGGAGTTGAAGGGGACATTCTGGGCACGCAGAGGAGCTGCGGGGCAGGGTCGGGCTTCCGCGTCCCTGCGGAATTTCCGCTTTTCAGCCCCGCTTTACACAGCTCCGACACGGCCATCAAGGGGCGATCGGGGACGTAATTCGCGATTAAACAAAAGCGTATTCAATCGATTGTCGGCGGAAAAAAAAAAAAAAAAACGAGAACGGGGGCAAAAAAAAAAAACAAAACCCGGAAACGCCAGAAAAACCCTGACCCCGCGGAATGAGATAAATTAGAAATATCCTCGAGAACGATCCAATTTAATTTCCTTTCTGCCTCCTAAATTTGAAATTTTTAACAGAGCTCGGGAGGCGACGCACCGCTCGCCTTCGCCGCAAACAAACGCGCGGAAACTTCCATTTTTGGGGCGGATTTTATTTGCCGCCGAACCGGAGAGCTGCTGCTGGGTTTGAGAATCCGCGCCGGAGAACAAACGGGTTTATTGCACGTGACCCTGCTGCGGAAAGCGGCGCGGCGCGCAGATAAGCGGCGGTAATCACCCGCCGGCAGATGGATTTCGCCCGCGCTTGGAAATCCGCGGCAAAATCTACGCATTAATTAAATTCCCCCCCTTATCAGGCGAATACAAAAAACGTTTCTCCGCCCGCGCTTGGAAATCCGCGGCAAATTCACGGCAATTAATTAAATCTCCCCCCCCTTATCAGGCGAAACAAAACGTTTCTCGCGGATTTTTTTCACCGCCGAGCCCGCGCGGGGAAAGCAAATGGATTTTCCAGAGCGCCTTTCCCAGGGCTCTAATATTCGCCCTTCTTTCTGTCCCGAGGGGAAAAATGAGCCTTGTTAGGGGGATTGAATCCCTGAAATGTGGAAAAGCTGGCAGGGAGGAGGGAAAAAAGGAATCAAATCAAATCAAAATATAAATAAAATTAAATGAGTGTAAAAATAAAAATAAATATAAAATGAAGACAAAAATTAAGACAAAAATAAAAATAAAAATAAATTAAGAATAAGAATAAGGATAAGGATAAGAATAAGAATAAGGATAAGGATAAGAATAAGAATAAGGATAAGGATAAGAATAAGAATAAGGATAAGGATAAGAATAAGAATAAGAATAAGAATAAGAATAAGAATAAGAATAAGAATAGGAATAAAATAAAAATAAAAATAAAAATAAAAATAAAATAAATATAAATACAAAATATAAATATAAATATAAAATATAAATATAAAATAAATATAATACAGATAGAAAAAAGAAATATAAAAATAAAAATAAAAATAAAAATAAAAATATATTTTTTAAAGCCAGGGAGGAGAGGAAATTCGCAGGGATTTTTTTTTTAATCATATATATATAGATATAGATATTTAATTCCGTTTTTTTCCAGGAGGGTTCGCCTCGCTCCGAGTGTTTGCTTAAGGAGCGATGGAAAAGATCTTCCCCCGGTCCCAGTGCAAATAATATTTAAGAGTTTGGAGGCTTTCGAAGTCTGGCAGCGCAGAAATAACTTTGGGACGCCAAGGGAAATATTTATTACATCAGTTCATTAAACTGCTGCAGCGGGCGGAGCGGAGCCGCGCTTCGAGCCAGGAATAAAAAGCATTTCAGCCCAATTCCGGCTGCAAAATAAAATCATAATATAAAAAAAAATGAAATAAAATCCAAGCGGGCTCCTTCAGCCSCCCGAGCCGAGCGGGCACTTCAAACCAGCGCCCTTCCATCTCTCAATAAATTGAATTTTCCAGCCCTCAGCCCTCGGTGCCGCCCATAAATCACCGCAGGTTTCCCACGCTGAGGTGGGAAGGGGAAGAAATCGCGCAGGATTTTTTTACAATTCCTTTTTTTTTTTTACAATTCCTTTTTTTTTTTTACAAATCCATTTTTTTAAATACAATTCCATTTTTTTAATACAATTCCATTTCTTTACAATTCCATTTCTTTCCAATTCTCTGCTTTGAAATCCCTGAAGCGTTCCCGGGCCGCGATGTTGGCAGACTCGCACCGACCCTTGGCAGATTTTCCTTTTTTTTTTTTTTTTTCTCCCCTCGGATAATTTAAACCCTCTCCAAACAAAATTGACGCCGGAATGAAAATTATTTTTTAACTGCTCGCGTTAATATCCTAGAGGGACTGGCGTAATTGGATTTAATAAATGCATTTCCTGAGATTCTGCTCGTTCAGCCAAACGGCCGTTTCGGGGCTTATCTTCAAAATTGCATTATTTCCTCGCGGAGAGACCTGAACCGACCTGCTTTTCAAAATGTTAATTATTTTCATTTTTTATTATTTTTAAGTCTTCTTTTTTTTTCAAGCTGTTGTTTATTTTAATTATTTTCATTTTTAGCTATTGGTTTTCATTTTTATTTTAAATATTTTTCTTTTTATTTAATTTATTCTTATTTGATTCTGTTTGTATTCTGTATTCAATCTTATTCTGTATTCTATATTCTTATTCTGTTCTTATTCTGTATTCTGTATTCTTTATTCTTTTATTTATTTATATTGGTTTTATATTTATATTTATTTTTATATTTTAATTTATTTTTATTTTTATTTTTATTTTTATTTTTATTTTTATTTTTATTTTATTTTTTATTTTTATTTTTATTTTTTTTTTATTTTTTAATTTATTTTATTTTTTATTTTATTTTTATTTTAATTTATTTTTAATTTTAATTTTAATTTATATCTATATTTTATTTTATTTCTATTTTTATTTTTATTTTTCAGTATTATTTTAGTTCCTATTTTAAACCATTATTTTTCAATTATTATTAAAATTTTATGCTTATTTTTACCTTATTTTCATTTAAAATTTGATTTAATTTTTAATTATTATTTTTTAATTCATCCCTATTTTTACTCTCCTCAACTCCATTTCTACCTCCATTTTCCCCATTTCCACCCCATTTTTTCCCATTTATTCCATTTCCCCCTCCCCCGCCGCCCTCCCGCGGCTTTTCCTCCCCTCTCTTTTCTTTCTCCGTGTTCCGTTCCCAGCCCCGCTCAACTTTTGACCCTCCACTTGGTGACCCCGCGGCCGCCGCTCCCCTGCGAGCCCCGCGCCGTCTGCGCTGCCGAGCGAGACAAAACGCGAAACGCGCTTCGAAAACGCCAAATAACGCCAACATCAAATAATGCAATAATGCTCAATAACGCTCCTCGCCCGCATCCCCCTCCCCGGCGCAGAAAAGCAAAATTTGAGTTTGAATGCGCAGAGCGCTCGGGCTTTTGGTTTTTTATCTCTCCTTTCCGCTTCTTTATCTGAAATATCAGATATTGCTGATTCCCTTGGCTTTCTTTATCTGAAATTGCTGATGTTCTCTTTGGCTTTTTTATCTGAAATATCAGATACTGCTGATTCCTCCTCTTTTTATCTGAAATATCAATATGCTGATTTCCCTCCTCTTTTTATCTGAAATATCAGATATTGCTGATTTCCCTCTGCTTTTTTATCTGAAATTGCTGATTTCCCTTTGGCTTTTTTATCTGAAAATTCAGATATTGCTGTTCCCCTTTGGTTTTTTTTATATCTGAAATATCAGATATTTGCTGATTTCCCTTTGGCTTTTTAATCTGAAATATCTAATATTTTGATTCCCCTCCCTCTTTTTATCTGAAATATCAGATATTGCTGATTCTCTCCCTCTTTTTATCTGAAATATCAAATATTGCTGATTTCCCTCTCTTTTTTATCTGAAATATCAGATATTGCTGATTTCCCTTTGGTTTTTTAATCTGCAATATTCGATATTGGTTTCTCTTGTTTTTGATCTGCAATATCAGATATTTCTGATTTCCCTCCCTCTTTCTTCTGAAATATCAGATATTCTGTTTCTCTCCCTTTTTTATCTGAAATATCAGATATTGCTGATTCCCTTTTGGCTTTAATCTGAAATTGCTGATTCCCTTTGGCTTTTTTATCTGAAATATCAGATATTGCTGATTCCCTTGGCTTTTTAATCTGAAATTGCTGATTTCCCTTTGGCTTTTTAATCTGAAATATTCAAATATTTTGATTCCTCTCCCTCTTCTTTAATCTGAAACACCAGGAAGGCACAAAACCAAAAATCCCCCTGAACATTTCCCAGCGTTATTTCACTTTTATTGGAGAGTAATAAAACCAAATAACGCTCTGGCCCTGATGGTTTGACTTTTGTTACTCAAGGATTTTTACTTTTATTCCTGAATTCGCCTTGCTCTGATATTTTGATTTTTTTATTCAGGAATTTTTACTTTATTTACTCACTGAATTCTCTCCGCCTGATATTTGGACTTTTCTTATTTATATTACTCCCATTACCATAAACAATAATATTTTTTCTGATATTTTTACTTTATTTATTTATATTACTTCTATACTATAAATAATAATGTTTTACTGCTATTTTCACTTTTTTATTCCGTGATTTCGCCTCGCCCGATATTTTACTTTTATTTATATTACTTTTATCACGATAAACAACAATATTTCACTGATATTTTCATTTATTATTCAGCGGATCCGCCCGATATTTTGACGTTTATTATTTATATTAGTTTAATTATCGGATATTTTTAGCAGTTTTTTTTGGGGTGTGAAGAGATTTTGGGGTGAATTCCGGGGGGTCGGGGGGTTTCGGCCGCAGCCCGGCCGTGAACTTGTGTGAAGCGAGCTCTGCTGGCTGCTCGGGGCGTTACAAGCCAGCCAAAAAACCCAATCCCACCCGAAAAAAATTCCTTTTTTTGTCCAAAAATCCCCAGGGAATGTCGGCCCAAACCCCAGAGCTGGCGTTGGTTTGGACTCCAGGGGTGGATAAATAAATGAGATTTATATATAAATAAATGAATTATATCTATAAATAAATGAGATATATATATAAAAATAATGAAATATATATATAAATATAATGAATATATAATATAAAATAAATGAAATATATATTTAAATATAGGAGCGATATATTTATATAGAAGATATAGATTTTATATATATAAGATACAGATATTTATATTTCTGGCTAGGGTGTATATATCCTTGCACATGTTAAAAAGAGATAAATCACCAAAAAAAACCCAAAAAAACTAAAAAAAAAAATCCTGCCCTTCTTTCAACGCTGGCTGTCAAAATAGTTTCTTTGTGGGGCTATTTAGGGAACCCAAACACGGGAAAAGCGCGCGGGCTGGACACCTCTCGAGTGAAGTTATCAACCTCCTTCCAAATTGCATTTATTTCACCTCAAACCGGGGGGGAACGGGCAAAAAATGGGCTCGAAAGGAAATTTCAATCCGAAATCCATGCCGGGGTTGGAAGGGATCCAGAGAGGAGGAGCCCGAAGCCATAAAAGTCATTTTTTGGGGTTTTTTAAATATAGAGTGTCGTGGAGAGGGTTTGAATGAGGGGTTTGGTTGGTCGGTGTTGTAAAGTGGGGAGGAGGGGAAAATAGGGGAAAATAGGGAAAAAGGGAAAAAGGGGAAAAGAAGGGGAAAAAAAAGGGGGAAAAGAAGGGAAAAGAAGGGGAAAAGAAGGGAAAGAAGGGGAAAAGAAGGGGAAAGAAGGGAAAAGAAGGGAAAAGAAGGGGAAAAGAGGGGAAAGAAGGGGAAAAGAAGGGGGGAAGGGGAAAAAAGAAGGGTAAGAAGGGGAAAAGCAAGGGGAAAAGAAGGGGGAAGAAGGGGGAAAGTGGGGAATAAGAGAAAGGGAGGAAAAAATGGGGAAAAAGGGGGAAAAAAGTGAGAAATAAGGGGAAAAGGCGATAAAAGGGGAGATGTGGGAAAATAGGGGAAGGGGGAGAAAAATGGAAAAATGGGGGAGAAAATGGAAAAATGGGTGAAAAGAAGGGAAAAAGAAGGGAAAAGGGGGAATGGGAAAGGAGAGAAAGGGTGGAATTGAGGGAAAAAAGGGGGGAATGGGGGAAATTAGGAAAAAATGGGGGAAGGGGAAAAGAGAAAAATAGGGGGAAAGGGAGATAAAAGGGGGGGAAATGGGGAAAATGGGGGAAAATGGGGGAAAATGGGGAAAAATTGGGGAAAAAATGGGGAAAAATGGGGAAAAGGGGGAAAATGGGGAAAAATGGGAAAATGAAACCTAATGGAATGAGAGAAGGGCTGGGGCCGGTGGGGAGGCAGGAGCAGCTCGGAGCAGGAGCGATTGCTCAGGCTGAATTGGCTGTGGGGGAGGAAAGGTTTCTTTGGGAAAAGCTTCCCCTGCCCGGGGAGGTCACGGCGGGGCTGGGCCGGGCAGGGAATCGGGAAAAATAATCGGGAAAAATAATCGGGAAAAATAATCGGGATAAAATAATTGGGGTAAATAAAATAATTAGAATATAATAAAGTGAATTCAGAACTGCAGCCCAGGCTCCCGAGCTTCGGTGCTGTGGTAATGAAAATAAAGGGAATTAAAAATAAAGGGAATTAAAAATAAAGGGGGGGAAAGAAGGACGAGGGGGAAAGGAAAAGGGGGCGAATAAGCAGAGGGGGAAAAGGGGGAAAAAGGAACGGAGGAGGGAAAGAAAAAAGGGGGGAAAAAGAAGGAAAGGGGAGAAAAGAAGGAAAGGGGGGAAAAAGAAGGAAAGGGGGGGAAGAAAAAAGGGGGGAAAAGAGGAAAAGGGGAAAGGAAGGAAAGGGGAGCAAAAGCAAAAAAGGGGAGAAAAAGCAGAAGCAAAGGGGGAAAGGCAGAAGGGAGAAAAAAAGGAAAAAGGGGGAAAAAGCAGAAAAGGAGGGGGGGAAAGAGGGAGGAAGGGGGGAAAGGAGAAAAGGGGGAAAAAACAGAAAAGGGAAAGAAAAGCAGGAGGAGGAGAGGAAGAAGAAAAGGGGGGAGGAGAAAAAGGGGGGAAGCAGGAGAAAAGGGGAGAAAAAAAAGCCAAAAAGGGGAAAAAGAAGTAGGAAGGGGAGAAAAAAAAAACAGGGGGAAAAGAAGGAGGGAAGGGAAAGAAGGAGAAGGGGAGAAAAACAGAAGAGGGGGAAGAAGGAGGAGGGGGAAAAAAGCAGAAAAGGGGGAAAAAAGAAGGAGGAGGGGAGGGAAAGCAGAAGGAGGAGGGGATTGAAAAAGCAGAAAAGGGGGGAAAAGGAGGAGAAGGGGATGGAAAAGAAAGATGAATGGGGGAAAGAACAGAAAAGGGGGAAAAGAAGGTGGGGGGAAGCAGAAAAGGGAGAAAAAAGAAGGAAGAGGGGAGGAAAAAGAAGGAGGAGGGGAGGAAAAGCAGGAGGAGGAGGGGATGGAAAAAGCAGAAAAGGGGGGAAAGAAGGAGGAGGGGATGGAAAAGAAAGAGGAAGGGGGGAAAAACAGAAAAGGTGGAAAAGAAGGGGGGAAAGAACAGAAAAGGGGGAAAAGAAGGAGGGAGGGGAAAAAAAGAAGGAGGGAGGGGAAAAAAATAAAGAGGAGGGGGGGAAAAGCAGAAAAGGGGGGAAAGGAGGAGGGAGGGGGAAAAGCAGAAAAGGGGGGAAAAGAAGGAGAAGGGGAGGAAAAAGAAGGAGGAGGGGAGGAAAAAAAAAGAGGAGGGGGGGAAAAAGCAGAAGGAGGAGGGGATGGAAAAAACAGAAAAGGCAGAAAAAAGAAGGAGGGAGGGAAAACAGAAAGGGGTGAAAAAAGAAAGAGGAGGGGATGGAAAAAGAAAGAGGAGGGGATGGAAAAGCAGAAAAGGGGGAAAGGAGGAAGGGGAGGAGGGGGAAAATCCGCGATCCCGCAGCAGAGCCAGCGCATCGGGGATCGGGCGAGGCTCCGTCGCCCTCCCCCTCCCCTGCCAGCACCGCGGGCCGAGTTTCGCTGCGCTGCCAACAACAAAAAACCCCAAAACAGCCCCAAAAAGGCCCAAAAAGGCCCAAAAAGGCCCAGAAAGGCCGGGCTGGCGGCGCTGCGGGCCCGCCGAGCTGCCCCGGCCCCGCTCGGCGCTCGGGAGCCGCGGCGGGCGCGGCCCCGGCGCGCTGACCTCGGCGTGATCCCGCGATGAATTATTGATGAGATATGAGCTCCGATCGCTGCTCAGAATGCAAACCCCATTATACTGTTAAAATGGCGATTTAATCGTTTAGAATAGCTCTGGTGCGCGCTGCTTTTTTTTTCTTTTTTTTTTTTTTTTTTTTACTGTTTTTTTTTCCAGCCCTCTCTCTCTCTCCTCTCTCTTTCTCGCCCCGGCTCATTTGTGCCCCTTCTTTTCCATTTAATTCTCGTAATTAAACGCTGTAACTGATTTTAATCGGTTTTTTGGGTGTATAGAATGAGGCGGAGTCACCTCGGCTTTGGTGGTTTGCTTTTTTGGGGGGGTTTAGTGCCAACCGAGGCTTCCTCGGTGGAATTTTTGAGCGGGAGGAAATTCTAATTTTAATTGGAATTTAATATTACACCTCACCCAGCGAGCGGGGAAAGGCCTAAACGGCACGAAAGCGCAAAAAAAAAACCCTTCAAAAAATAAAATAAAATAAATCAATGACATTCAAGATGGCCTCAGAGCGGCATTACAACCTCGAGCTGCTTTTTGCACCCCCAAACCTCACAAATTCTCCCCTTATCCCAAATTTCTTGCTGAATAAACCCCGGAATTGAATTTTATGGGCGAAATTTCACCTTTTTTTCACCTTTCAGCAGCACCCTGGGCATGGGGGGGCCCTTCCTGCCCAGCCCCCCCAATAAAGGCGGCTTGATGAGGGTTGTAATTAATCCAGATCCTCATCTGGGCCCTGGCAGCCTGGGGAACCTTGGGTTTGGGGCAGAAAAAGATGATTTAGGGTTTTTTYCCCCCTTTTAAATCCCTGGTGATGACAGGAAAGCTTCAGGGCGAACACACAGGACAGAAAAAGGGGGAATTCGCTAAAATGGGACTTTTTTAGGGACAGAAAGAGAAGGAATTTGCTAAAATGGGACTTTTTTAGGGACAGAAAGAGAAGGAATTCGCTAAAATGGGACTTTTTTAGGGACAGAAAAAGGGGGAATTCGCTAAAATGGGACTTTTTTAGGGACAGAAAAAAGGGAAATTCGCTAAAATGGGACTTTTTAGGGACAAAAAAAAGGGGAATTCGCTATAATGTGACCTTTTTAGGGACAGAGCCAGGTGAGCTCACAGGGAGGCTCCTCACGTGGCATTTTTGGGGCAAAAAACCCCAAATTTCAGCACTGTGCGTTGGCAGAACCCTAAACCCCGAGGTTCCCCCACCTGGAGCCGGGAAACCTTTGCACAAATCCTCGATTTTCACCCCAGAATTTCCCCGTCCTGGCATTAAATCGCTTTGCGTTTGTCCTGTGCTCTGCAGCTGCGGAAGGAGCGATTGTCCCGTGCCTGACGTGTGCCATGGGAGCGGCAGAGAGGATGAAAAATGCCCAGGAAAAYGCAAATCCCCGCCTACCTGCACGGTCAGAGCTGCGCTTTCCTGTTTACTCCCCTCACGCTTCCTTTCGCACCGAAACGGGCGGGGTTTTTTGGGTTTTTTTGGGTTTTTTTTAGTGGTCGGAATTCATTTTTTTCCTTTAAAAAAAGGAAGCCTGGGCCGAGCCCGTGACCCCGCGCAGGGTGGAGAATGGGGGACGGTGACACCTCGCAGGAAGAGGGAGGTTTGGCAGAGAAAAACACAAAAAAAAAATCATAAAAAACCACAAATAAATCCCTAAAAACGCAATTTGTAGGGAGGAAAACCGCCATGAGCAGCCCCAGAAATGCTGCGGGTAGAAATCAGAGCTCCTGGGGTGGAAATTCCAGCCGGGATGTGCCAGGCAAGGGGACAGCACGGGGTGGGAGCTGCGGTCACCCCAGCGAGGAGCTCGTCCCATGGCTGGAAACCCCACTGGGAAACCCCACTGGGAAACCCCATAACCAAAACCCCACTGAAAACCCCATAACCAAAACCCCACTGAAAATACCATAGCCAAAAGTCCACTGAAAATCCCATAGATAAAAACCCCATTGGGAAACTCCACTGAAAAATCCCATAACCAAAACCCCACTGAAAAATCCCATGGCTGAAAACCCCATTGGGAAACCCCACTGGAAAATCCCATAGCCAAAAACTCCACTGAAAAATCCCACAGCCAAAATCTCCACTGAAAATCCCATAGATAAAAACCATACTGGGAAACTCCACTGAAAAATCCCATAACCAAAACCCCACTGAAAAACCCCATAATTAAAACTCCACTGAAAATCCCATAGATAAAAACCCCACTGGGAAATCCCATAGATAAAAACCCCATTGGGAAACCCCACTGAAAAATCCCATAGCAAAAAACTCCAATGAAAAATCCCACAGCTAAAGTTCCGCTAAAAAGCTCCACTGAAATATCCCATGGCTAAAAAACCCCATTGGAAAACTCCAGTGAAAAATCCCAGAGCTAAAATCTCCACTGAAAAATCCCATGGCTAAAAACCCTATTGGGAAACTCCACTGCAAAATCCTATAGCTAAAAACCCCATTGGAAAATCCCATAGATAAAAACCCATTGAAAAACCCCATAGCTAAAAACCCCATTGAAAAATCCCAGAGCTAAAAATCCCATAGGAAAATCCCATAGCTAAAAACCCCATTGAAAAACCCCATAGCTAAGAACCCCACTGAAAAATCCCAGAACTAAAAATCCCATAGGAAAATCCCATCGTTAAAAACCCCATTGGGAAACCCCATAGCTAAAACTCCACTGAAAAAAACCCGTAGCTAAAAACACCACTGGGAAATCCCATAGATAAAAACTCCACTAAAAAACCCCATGGCTAAAAACCCAACTGCAAAATCCCATCGTTAGAAACCCCATTGGGAAACCCCATAGCTAAAACTCCACTGCAAAATCCTATAGCTAAAAACACCACTGGGAAATCCCATAGCTAAAAACCCCACTGAAAATCCAACAGGTAAAAACCCCATTGGAAAACTCCACTGAAAAACCCCAGAGCTAAAAACCCCACTGCAAAATCCCAGAGCTAAAAATCCCATTGGGAAATCCCATAGCTAAAAACCCCATTGAAAAACCCCATAGCTAAAACTCCACTGAAAAATCCTATAGCTAAAAACACCACTGGGAAATCCCATAGATAAAAACCCCATTGAAAAACCCCATGGCTAAAAACCCCACTGAAAAATCCCATGGCTAAAACCCCATTGGGAAACCCCATGGCTAAAAACCCCATAGCTAAATCCCATGGCTAAAAATCCCACTGAAAATCCAACAGGTAAAAACCCAATTGGGAAACCCCACTGAAAAACCCCATAGGTAAAAATCCCACAGGAAAACCCCATCGTTAAAAACCCCATTGGGAAACCCCATAGCTAAAACGCCACTGCAAAATCCTATAGCTAAAAACCCCATTGGAAAATCCTATAGATAAAAAACCCATTGAAAAACCCCATAGCTAGAAACTCTACTGAAAAATCCCAGAGCTAAAAATCCCATAGGAAAATCTCATCGTTAAAAACCTTATTGGGAAACTCCTCTGAAAAACCCCATGGCTAAAACCCCCATAGCTAAATCCCATGGCTAAAAATCCCACTGAAAATCCAACAGGTAGAAACCCTATTGGAAAACTTCACTGAAAAATCCCATAGCTAAAAACACCACTGGAAAACTCCATAGATAAAAACTCCACTGGGAAATCCCATAGATAAAAACCCCATTGAAAAATCCCATAGCTGAAATCCCCACTGAAAAACCCCACAGCCAAAAACCCTATTGGGAAACCCCATAGCTAAAACTCCACTAAAAAACCCCATGGCTAAAAACCCCACTGAAAATCCAACAGGTAAAAACCCCATTGGAAAACTCCACTGAAAAACCCCATAGCTAAAAACTCTACTGAAAAATCCCAGAGCTAAAAATCCCATAGGAAAATCACATAGTTAAAAACCCCATTGGGAAACTCCACTGAAAAACCCTATGGCTAAAAACCTCACTGAAAAATCCAACAGGTAAAAACCCTATTGGGAAACCCCACTGAAAAATCCAACAGGTAAAAACCCCATTGGGAAATCCCACTAAAAAAACCCAGAGCTAAAAATCCCATAGGAAAATCCCATAGTTAAAAACCTCATTGGGAAACCCCACTGAAAAATCCCATAGATAAAAATCCACTGAAACATCCCATAGATAAAAACCCCATTGAAAAATCCCATCGCTAAATCCCCACTGAAAGACCCCACAGCCAAAAACCCCATTGGGAACCCCCATAGCCAAAACCCCCACGGACAAATCCAAAAATCTGCTTTTCCCCCCTCGAAACCCCAAAGTGGCGGCNGCTCGTCCCATGGCTGGAAACCCCACTGGGAAACCCCACTGGGAAACCCCTTAACCAAAACCCCACTGGAAAATCCCATAACCAAAACCCCACTGAAAATCCCATAGATAAAAACCCCATTGGGGAACTCCACTGAAAAATACCATAGCTAAAATCTCCACTGAAAAACCCCATAATTAAAACTCCACTGAAAATCCCATAGATAAAAACCCCACTGGGAAACCCCTTAACCAAAACCCCACTAACATCCCATATATAAAAACCTTACTGGAAAACCCCACTGAAAAATCCCATAACCAAAACTCCACTGAAAAATCCCACAGCCAAAATCTCCACTGAAAAATCCCATAACCAAAAGTCCACTGAAAACCCCATAACCAAAAGTCCACTGAAAAATCCCATGGCTAAAAACCCCATTGGGAAACCCCACTGAAAAATCCCAGAGCTAAAAGCTCCACTCAAATATCCCATAGCTAAAAATCCCATAGGAAAATTCCATAGTTAAAAACCCCATTGAAAAATCCCATAGCTAAAAACCTCATAGCTAAATCCCATGGCTAAAAATCCCACTGAAAATCGAACAGGTAAAAACCCCATTGGGAAACCCCACTGAAAAATCCCAGAGTAAAAAATCCCATTGGAAAATCCTATAGTTAAAAACCCCATTGGGAAACCCCATAGCTAAAACTCCACTGAAAAATCCCATAGCTAAAAACACCACTGGGAAATCCCATAGCTAAAAACCCCATTGGAAAATCCCATGGCTAAAAACCCCCTTGGGAAACCCCACTGAAAAACCCCATGGCTAAAAGCTCCACTGAAATATCCCATAGCTAGAAATCCCATAGGAAAATCCCATAGGTAAAACCCCCATTGGGAAACCCCACTGAAAAATCCCATAGCTAAAAACCCCATAGCTAAAACCCATAGCTAAAAACACCACTGAAAAATCCCATGGTTAAAAATCCCACTGAAAATCCAACAGGTAAAAACCCCATTGGGCAACCCCACTGAAAAACCCAGAGTTAAAAACTCCACTCAAAAATCCCAGAGCTAAAAATCCCATAGGAAAATCCCATAGCTAAAAACCCCATTGGGAAACCCCATAGCTAAAACTCCACTGAAAAACCCCATAGCTAAAAACTCTACTGAAAAATCCCAAAGCTAAAAATCCCATAGATAAAATCCCATAGATAAAAACCTCATTGAAAAATCCCATCGCTAAAAACCCCATTGAAAAACCCCATAGATAAAACTCCACTGAAAAACCCCACAGCCAAAAACCCCATTGGGAACCCCCACGGCCAAAACCCCCACGGACAAATCCAAAAATCTGCTTTTCCCCCCTCGAAACCCCAAAGTGGCGGCAGCAAACGAGATGGTTTCAAGGTGAAAAAACCCAATTGTGGCTCCTGTGGGTGTGAGCGGGTTTGGGAGGGGAAAAGTTTGTCCAGAAATACCCAAAAAATGAAAATTTTGGGAGTGGGGATGGGTGGATGGATGGGATGGATGGATGGATGATGGATGGATAGGATGGATGGATGGTATGGATGGATGGATGAAATGGACGGACAGTGGCTCTCATGGAATTTTGGGGACAACGAGGATTTTTGGGGTCCAGGCACATCCAAATACCACGAAAGCCAAACGATTTGAGATCACGATGCGATTGAATCAGGAAAATTCAATTTTTAACGCAGAAGGGACGCGAGCGCCGTGAAGAAGGAGGAGGCCACCACTGATCCCACACACCAACAGCACCAAACCTCCCCAAAAATTGGGTATAAAATCATCACTGTTCTGAGGGCCAAAATCCCCCTCAAACAGCAAACTCCGCCTGAATCCCACAAGATATCTTTATTTTCCCCTGGCAGCAAGGGCCCAAAATTCCCGGAATTTCCAGAGCTGGGGGGGGCTCAGCCCGAGTTGGTGCTGGTGGGGCGGAGATTTTGGGAGCCACATTGGAGCAGGAGAGCGAAAAAACAACAGCCCTGAGGGAGGAAAAACGATCTCAGAGTGTGCGAAAACGGCGGGGAAAAAAATACAAAAAAATACAAAAAAGAGACGGACATGTGTCCACCACATTTGTGGTGCGAAAAAGGGAGAAGAAAGAAAACAAAAACAGAAAAAAAAGGGGAAAAAAGCCAAAGTTTGTGAATCCCAGAATGGCCCCAATCCTCAGCACCCTTGGGCTCGGAGCTCACCTATTGACCATTTAATTTATTTTTAACCGCAGGGAGGAGGCACCTCAGGTGGGGTGTGAAGATCTCACAACTAAGTTCCCAAAAAAAAACCCCAAAAAAACCCCAGCAGCATCTCCAGCTTGGAAATTTTGAGCGGTTTTTTCCTTTTTTTTGCTCTACCTGCCCAATTTCTGCGGCCCACCTGCCCGGCTTCGCCAGTACCCCAAAAATATTTCCCGAATTTTTCTTTGGCGGGGAAGGGGAGAGGGGCAAGCGGCCGCTGGGGGTCCAGATGCTAAGGAGCGCACAGTCTCCGGGATTATTTTATTATTTTCTTTAGGCACTTTGAAGCCGCAGACCACAAGAGTGGTCCATTCAGG
This sequence comes from Sporophila hypoxantha, assembly GCA_002167245.1. Lineage (NCBI taxonomy): Eukaryota > Metazoa > Chordata > Aves > Passeriformes > Thraupidae > Sporophila > Sporophila hypoxantha. The sequence continues at coordinate 261,981 of NDFG01000147.1, read as the reverse complement.
GTCTCCAGATGGCAGGGACGGAGCGCGAAATGCGAGGACACGCGATCCTGCTCAATGTCTGCGGCTTGGTCAGGGGGAGAAAAAACCCGAGAGGGAAAGGAAAAAAAAAATTAAAAAAAGAAAAAAAAAAAGAAAGCCGAAAAATGAAAACAAGGCCTTGAGGCCAAAAAAAAAAAAAAAAAAAAAAAAAAAAAAAAAAAAAAAAAAATAAATTTAAAAATCACAAAAAATCAGCCAAGCCACCCAAAAAAAACCCTAAATAATAAAAGGAAACCTCAAGCCAGCCCAAGAAGGCAAAGGGGAGTGAAGCGAAAAAAGCGGATTTGTTCCGGGCGAGCAGGTGAAAAAGGCGGGAGCGAAGGTGAGAGCTGAGGGATTGAATGCAGAATGTCCCTCCGAGCGCGCGACAGCGCCAGCCCCAAACGGCCTCGCGTCCCTTGCCAGGGCAGCGGGCGCTTGCGTGAAGGATTTTCAGCAAATTTTCACCTGTTGTTTTCCCATTTTTTTCACCGATTTTTTTCCCTTTTTTTCACCGATTTTCCCCCATTTCCCAGCCGCTTCCACCCCTGAGTCCCAGGGCGGCCTGAGAGCCGGGAATGGAAAAACCCTCCTTAAAACCGGGATTAAAACTCCCAGAGTCGAACCAAAACCCGCGCCAACGCTCACAAACAGATTTTTTTGAGGTTTTTTTTTTTGGGGGGTTTTTTGGGGTTTTTTTCGGTTTGTTTTTTTGTTTAAAGCAGAGAATATTTGAGGACTTACTTTGAGCACCGCAGTCCCTGGGACGCGCGCAAACATTGCTCAGCCCGCAGTGGCAGCGTTTATCTCTCATCTGGAAAAGCGCTCACCCAGCGCTGCCCCCGACGAGGCAAAAGCGAGCAGTTAAAGTGTCACTTAACATTCTGGAGAATGTGAAATATATTGTACATTGTCAACTCCCCAAAACCATAAAACTAACTTTATGGACCTCACGTGACTTTTGAGAGCCAGTGAGGGGTATCTGGCTGAGCTCCGGGCGATTTTTACGATCTAAACTTCGAGATAAAACCCCCCTATCCATYTGACATCTAAATGTCATAGAGCCACTTTTTTGGGGGGGAAGAGTTTAAAAAAAAAAAAAAAAAAGGAGAAAAAAAATTAGGGGAAAGAAAAAAAAAATTAGCAAAGGGAAGGCGAGCAAAATGGTTTGGGATCTGACAGTCCACTTCACATCCCTCTCAAAATCACTTAAAGAAGTACCCAAACAGTGGCAGAGATTAAAGTTGGGTAAGTTCCGAGCTCAACTTTCCTTGCTGCGAGCCCGAGCGGGGCGGGGGCGTCGCGCTAAGCTCGGCTTGCTAAGCTCGGCTTTAKCCCGAGCCGCTCCGGGCCGGGCCCGGGACAGATTTTGGCCGGTGCGCGGGGCGGGTTCCGCGTTAAACCGGGGACCGAGGGGTGAAACCCACCCGGAGCATCCGCGCAGAGCTCGGTTTTAACCAGAAATAATCGGATTTATAACCCCGCTCTGACAAAACCTCGGCTCTGCGGCCTTGGGTTCCTGCGCTGGTTCCGATGTGAATTTTGGGGCGGTTTGGTTTTCCTTGGCCGAGCATCCCCGAAAGGCTCGGGAGGGAAAGGAGCSTCGGGAGCGGCGCTGGGGGAGCAAAATTCGCTTTGGCCGAGGCGTTCTGGGGGCGCTCTGCGGTTTGGGGGGCGATGGTCGCGTTGGAGCCCCGCGCGGTGCCGGCATTTGGGGATTTGGGCAGATTTGGGCAGATTTTGGGCAGATTTGGGGCAGATTTTTGGCAGATTTGGGGCAGATTTTGGCGTATTTTGGCGGATTTTGAGGGGTTTTGTCGGATTTTAAGGGGTTTTAGCGAATTTTGAGGGATTTTGGCGCATTTTGAGGGGTTTTGTGGCGTTYCTGCCGCCCAGCAGAGGCTGAGGAGCGGCCGGGCGGGTTCGGCGGATTTCGGAGGGGTCGGAGGGGATAAAAACGCGCCCGGGAGCCTTTGTGAGTCGGGGAAAACGTTTATTCGAGTTCGAGTAAAGCTACAAACAAATACAAAAAGCTGCTTGGCCAAGAACTACCCGGCTGCGAGACACGACAGAGGCCATTTGTACACAGAACACCGCATYCACTCTGCCCACTACGACCCGGCTATTACTCACGGCAGAAATATTTCTAATATTTACAAACATCGGAGCACTCCAGCGTCGTTCTCCCCTTTTGTACATTTTTTTCTTTTTTTTTTTTTTCCTTTTTTTTCCCCTTTTTTTTTTTTTTTTAGTTATTAATTATTGGTATTATTATCAATTTTTAATTGTGAAGTTCACCCACGTCTAAGAGTACGCCTTGGAATGAGGCTGGGATTAGAAATCCTGGCCTGGAGTTTGGACTAAAACACAGACTGGACAATTTTAAGACAGAAAGATACAAGAGCTGTTTTTTTTTTTTTCTTTTTTTTTTCTATTTTTTTCCATTTTTGTTGGGTTTTTTAAGACTTTTTTTTTTCTGCGACTGTAGTGCAGGAACCCCCGATTTTCGCTTAGGCAGAGAAAAACTCACCCAAGAGCAGGAAATTCGGAAAAAAAGGGGAGGGGGGAAAATTAAATAAAAAATTTAAAAAAATAATAAAGTTTAGAGAAAATCCCAACAAATAAACCAATGAACTGTAATCTGTTTCTTGGATTCATAAATAAGTTTAATCACAATTCAAGCCCTCACAGAACACATGCCAGCTTTTTCCAGAAAGCACCAAGAGAGCACGGACACACACATTATGAAGAACAACGAGAGCCAGGGAGGAGCCTCTGGAAATAAAATTTAATTTTTTTTTTCCTTTCTTTTTTAAACAAACAACAACAACAAAAAAAAAAACCTTGCAAAGGTGAAGCTCAGTCCTGGGCTGAGGGCACCCCCAGGAGGGTGAAACCAGCCCCGGAGGTTGGCCTCGCTGTCAGTCACTCCCAAACCGCGCATCTGCTCGCTTTTTCTTCATTATTCACTCGGGGGTTTCCGCTGTGGTTTTTGGAGATTTTTTTTTTTTTTTTAATTTTTAATTTTTTTTTTTTTCCTACGCCTGCCTCCTCCTCCTCCTCCTCTCTCTCTGCTCTTGCCCGCTCGGTTTTCTCTCCGCCGGTTTGGTTGTTTTCGGCTGGCGTGGAGGCTCAGGGCTGGAAGGCGCTGCCGGCCGAGGCCAGGCTCATGCTTTTCAGTTTGTTATCCTTCTTCCACTTCATGCGCCGGTTCTGGAACCAGATTTTGATCTGGCGCTCGGAGAGGCAGAGCGCGTGAGCGATCTCTATTCTCCTCCTGCGGGTGAGATATCTATTGAAGTGGAATTCCTTTTCCAACTCCAGGGTCTGGTAGCGAGTGTACGCTGTCCTCGCCCTCTTCCCGTCTGGTCCAGTCATGTCTGGGTAACACGGACAACAGCGGGGTTGGGGTTTGCTCTTTCTGCTCCTATTTCAGCTAGTTTCCACCTATTTTTCAAWTTTAAGCCTATTTTTCGCGCTTTTTTTTAAATATATATTGTTTTTTTTAATAGCTGCGAACTGCCCCCAAAAACAGCACCCCCCCCCCTCCTCTGCCTCCTTTTCCTCCCAGCCCCCCTCGCACACACACGTGCGGAGCCCCCCACCCCAATTGCCCACCCGATGTCCATCACTGAGCAGCTCCGGGCGTCTCTGCCCTTTCTCCGCTCTCSCTCCCGGCCGCTCTTTCCTCCGCCGGCAGAAAACCGGGACCTGAGCTCGGAGCGGGGCTGGGGGGCGGCTCTGCCCTGCCCGGGGGTCTCCTGGCGGCTTTGGGGGGTTTGTCCAGGGCCGCTCGTGGGGGGCGAACCCAGAAAYCGGGGCAGGACGGGGCTGCGAGCCCCATCTGCGCCTCCAGCTCCGTTTTAATGCTCAATCCTTCCCTTTCCACCCCGAGGAACACCCCCCTGGCCTCGGTTTTTAAATCACCTTCTCCCACCKCCCAGAGCTTTGGAAAAGCGCCGGTTCGGCGGCCGGGGGGAGAGCGAAAGGAAAATAAAATCGCCCCCCACAAACGCACACACAGACACACGCAGACCCCCCCCTCCGCAGGCGCCAGGGGCAGCTYCGGAGCGAGAAATACAAAAGCAATAAATAGCTGCGATTCTGATCAAAGCGCCTCCGCGGAATAAAGGGAAGGAGAGAGCGGGGAAAAAAAAAAACAGCGAGCGGGGCTTGGGGGGGGAGGGAAAAAAGAGGGGAAAGGGGGGAAAAAAGAGAAAGAAACAGCAGAGAAAAAGAGCGAGGTGGGGTGCGGGGTGTGCGGCAGAAAATAAACAAGCGCAAGGACGGAAAAAAGAAGGAGCTGTACCATGGCTAATGTGAAGTTTCCTCATCCAAGGGAATATCTGAGGTGCCTGCCCTTCTGTCGCTGCCGTGGAGGTCGCGATGGGCTCTGCCTGCGCTCGGGGGATGCTGCTGCTTATTGGAGTGCCCTCGTCGGCTCCCGAGGACGCGCTGGTCTCGTCTAGTTCTGTGAAATTTGTGTTGGTGCTGCTGGCGGCGGGAGCCGGCTCGGAGGGGGACGGGGCGGGTTTGCCGCCGTGGCTCTCGCTGTTGGAGCAGGGCAGGGAGTCGGGAGAAGATAAGGAGCAGCTGGACGCCTGTCTAAACCTGCTCTCCTGAGCTGGAGAAGGGAAACCGCGGGAGCTCTCGCCCACAGCCCCAAAGTGACTGGAGGAGGCTGAGCGGTTGATGCTAAGGTCCATCCCATTGTAGTTGTAGCCATAAGAGCTGGAATGCATGGTGCTTGAATCTCTGTAAGAACCGTTCATGGAACTGCCGGTCCCATAATTTAGTAACTGATAGTCGGGGCCATTTGGGTAGCGCCCTGAGAACGAGTTTACAAAGTAAGAGCTCATTTGGGTTATTTTGGAGGGCTTGATTTGTGGCTCGTGGTCGTTATAACCCCGTGCTTGACGATTTATGATGTATTAATGAATTATAGCAATGCACTGTACTTCGTTTTTGCTATGTATGCGGCCAAATATGGGGGGAGGGTGGGGGGTGCGTTYGGGCGTCACGTGCTTTTGTTGACCAGTCGTAAATTCTCGCTGATGACCTCAAGAGGTAATTCATGCTCTATGGTTACAAATAATGACGAGCGCCGAGCCGCTTTAGGCCCGAAGTCGCCCCAAATCCGCCGCCGCCATCGCCCCCCGCCTGGGCGGAGCGCGCCACCTGCCGGCCGCGCCGCGCCACTGCGCCTCGGGGACGCCCCCTTCCTCCTCCTCCTCTCCCCAAAAAAAAAAAAGAAAAAAAAACTAAAAAAAACCAAAAAAATCCCCGTCACCCCTTCTCGGTTCAGCTCCGTTTTGATTTTTTTTTTTTAAAGGAGAAAAATACAAAAAAATAAAGGTGGGGAGAGAGGAGAGGGTGCGGCGCGTCCTGCAGGACAGGGCTCCACCGGGCTCGGGGTTTTTCTGGAGAAGTCTCGGCGTTGGAAAAAGCGCTGGAGAAGTTTGGGATGASGTTTTTGGGTGGCCGGGAGGCCTCTGGGGGGGTCCGCAGTTGGAAGGGGTGGCGAGGAGCCGCGGGTGACTTCGGGGCGGTTTCTCCGTGGAAAAGTCGAGGTTCCTTCAGCCAGGAGCTCGCACCTCGGTTCTGGAGGGGGAAAAAAAAGAAAACCGGGGGGGGAAAAACGGGTGGGAGAAAGGAAAAAAGAGGCGAAATCCGGCCGGTGGAATGGTTGGCAACGTTGGTTTTTAGGATGTTCCTGCTCCTGAGCATTTCCACGTCCTCTCTGAGCCTTGAGCTGCGCGGTTTTTCCTTCCCGCTTGTTGACCTGCGAGGAACATCGGGGAGCAAAAGCGCTCGGAAACTGGGGAGAACGTTGGGAAAGAGCTGGAATTTTTAGGCATTACTTTCCTCTTTTTCCTCTCCTTCTTCTCTTTTCTCTGTCTCTGTCCTTCTTTATTTTTTTAATTTTTTTTCCTTTTTTTTTTTAATTTTTTTTCTCTTTCCCTCCTTCCGAGGCACTTTAGGAATTTCATGTGCTCGCCTGCAACTCATTGGGAATTATGCGCCATATTGAAAGTGACATATAATTATAATAATTACGGGCAATGAAAAGCGTGGCAATAATAGTAAATGTCCTACAGCTGTGAAGCTTCTGCATGAATTGATTTTAAAAGTGGCTGCCATCAAAAGCGGCTCGTGGCCGAGGGGGGGACGCGCTCCCACCCGGCGCTTTCTGGTGGCCACGGGCTGCTCCCCGCTCGCCTTTTCCCGCAGCCTTTCCAGCCCTGAAATCCCCCAGCAGATTAAAAACAAAAAAAAAACCAAAATAATCCTCTCCTCTCATTCCATTCCCCACCAAAAGCCGGGGAAAAGTTGGGAGATTTCGCAAGAAAATTCCTCGCTGGGGAGCACAAAACCTTTCCCCGTCCCATGCCCAGCCAAGCCAAGGAGCCGCTGGCCAGAGAAAATCAAAATCTGCCCCTGTGCCCAAGCAGCTTCAATATGCAGAATTTTCCCACTTTTTTTCCTCTCCCCCGGTTTAAACGGGAGCTCATTCCTGCAATGAGAATTTTTTTTTTTTTTTCCGGGTGTGAATTCTTTGGAAACCTGGAATATTTTTTAATTTTTAATTTATTTTTTTTTTTCCCCTTCGCCACGTTTCTCTTGATTTGGGGGCGCGGAGCGAGGGAGCAGCATGTTTGAAAGATGCTGCGGGCAATGTTAGGTAGCCTTCGGTGGATAAATGAGAGCGTATTTTTGCCCGTTTCCTTGATTTATTACGGAGAGATGGGCGGACGCGTTTCGTCATAACTCTTGATACTGTAACAATAAAAATAAAGAGAGAAAAAAGGAGAGGGAGAGAGCGAGCGGTGCTTGAGGCAGAAATGTCAGCCTGGAAATGCTTCCTTGGTGAGAAGGGCTTCCCCATCGCAGATCGGAGCCAAAAAAAGGGGGAGGAAAAATCAGATTTTTCTGGGATTCTGTGATCTCTGAGCTCGGAGCTGGGACATCCTCACCCGGGGGCGCATTTCCCTGTTTCACCCCCTCCGCAAAACCGCGAGAAATCCCTCAAAAACAGCGCTAAGAACGACAGGGGAGGGCTGTGCGGGTGGAATCGAAGACTTGGCTTTTATTAGCAATTCCAGTTCATACTAAGACAAACTCCAAAACACAACACGTACAAATTAATAAAATAGAACTTTTGTCGTTGTCTCTTTTTTTTTTTTTATCTTTTGCTTTTTTTTTTTTTTTTTGCAGCCTTGTAGTAGTACTCGGTTCTTTCAGTAGATTTGTTGTTTTTTTCCTTTTTAAAATAAAAAAATAAAAAAGGCAAAAAAGAAAATTAAAAAAAAAAACTCACCCAAACAAAAACAAACACCCCAAAACTAATATTACAGAGAACCTCAGGGTTTGATTAATTTACCAAAGAGTAAAAAAAAAATTAAAAAAAGAAAAAGAAAAGAAAAACTCAACCTCTATGTCAAACGTGCATGAAACATTTTTACAAAATTAGGACAAGAAACACCCAATGACATAATATTGCAGCACTTCCATTAATATACAAGCAGTTAGCAGGCTTACTAACAGTGACACCAAGGCGTAAAAACACGGCTAGGAGTCCTTTTTTTGTTAATTTTTTTTTCTTTTTTTTCCCTTTTTCTCTTTCCCTTTCTTTCCCTCCTTTCTCTCTCTCATCTCCTCACTTTTTAATTATTATCATTATTATCATTATTCCATTTCGTGTTTGAGGGGGGGGAGGCGAGAGCAGGAGGAAAAGGCAAAAAACCCAAAAAACTCAAAACGCCACAAGAAGCCTGAGATTCATTTTTGCGCGTTTTTTGTTTGTTTTTTTGGACAAAATTCTTGGGAATCGGAGTTGTTGCCCAAATTTGTGGCTGCTGCGGGGTTGTCCCAGCAAGGAGCGGGAGATTCCTCCCAGCCCACTCCCTCCCTCCCTCTATTCCAAATTTTGCAGGCTTTTTCTCCTCGCGCGTTTTAAATAACTTTTTTGTGTTGTTGTTGCTTTTCTTTTTTTTTTTTAATATATATTTTTTTTTTAATTTTTTTTTAATTTTTCTCGAATCACTCTGCCGCTTTCTCCCCCTCCCTCGGCGCTGAGCTGCGAGGAGCCTGAGCAGTTTGTTCTCTCTTTTCCACTTCATGCGGCGTTCTGGACCGATCGTTGATCTGGCGCTCGGTCAGGCACAGCGAGTGCGCGATCTCGATGCGGCGCCGCCGCGTCAGCGTACCGGCTTGAAGTGGAACTCCTTCTCCAGCTCCAGCGTCTGGTAGCGCGTGTAGGTCTGGCGCCCCCGGCGGCCCCTCGGCCCGAAGGACGAACCTGGGGGAGGCAGCCGACAGGCCGGAAAAAAATCAGCCAAAAAATATACTATAGAAACGGGAAATAGGGGGGCGAATATAAAATATATATTAGGAAATATAAGAAAATAGGGGGGAAATGCAAGAAAATATATAGGAAGGCGAAATAAATAATAAAATATAGAAATCGGCGGGGAATATAAAAATATATAAGAAAATAGGGGAAAAGAAAAAATTATAAGAAAATAGGGGGAATAAATAAATATATAAACGTGGAATAATATATATAAAAATATAGAAATATATAAGAAAATAGGGGGGAAATATAAAATTATAGAATAAGGAATGATAGAATATATAAAAATAGGAAATATAAAATATAGAATAAGGGGAAATAAAATATATAGCGAAAAATAGGGGGGAAATATAAAAATATTATAAGAAAATAGGGAAAGGGAAAATATATAAGAAATATTATGAGGAAAATGGGAATATTAGCAATGAAAATATATAAGAAGAATAGGGGGAAATGCAAGAAAATATATAAGAAAATAGGGGAAGAAATATAAAAGGTAATTTAAGTAAAAAATCGAGTAGGAAATAAAAGTGGAATATAAATATAAGAAAAATGGGGAATTAACATATGATCAAAATTGACGAAGAAATTAAAAGATAGGGGGATAGAGATGTAGGCGAATAATATTGAGAAGGAAATTAATATATAGAAAATGGTAGGAACGAAATAGGGCTAAATTAGAAGAAATCAGTATAGAAATAGGGGAAAATGAGAGGAATGGGGGAAATATTAAAAAAGGAGGCAAGTAGTGGGGATTATGGGGGATGGGGAATAGAAGAAAATGGGCGGATGAGCGAGGATTTGACGCGAACAGGGGAAGAGGGAGGCGAAATAGGGCGGAGTGGAGGGCCATCAAGGCCGAGATAGGGGAATAGGACTTAGGGGCCTGGTGGCAATAGGTGGGAATAGAAGAAAATATTGAGCTGGTGAAAGAGGCGAAATAGCCGGTAAATTAGAGCGGAAATAGGGGACATGAGGGGGAATGGGGCGGAAATGAGGGGGAAGGGGAGTGAGCGGCGACAGGGGAATGGGGGGCATGAAGGAATGGGTGGGAATTCAGGGGGAAGTGAGAGAAAATAGAATAAAAATAGGGGGAGGGCGGAAGCGGGACACCGACGACGGAGGAATTTTGATTTTTGGGACGTCATGATGCGGGGGGGGCCTGCGCCTTCCCAGAGCTCTGGTGAGGGGGTTGACGCCAGGCTTTCGGGCAGGGGGAGTTAAAGCGCGTATTTTGGGGGTTAGCCGGGCTTTTTGGGGGTTTAGCGGTTTTGGGAGGGGGGTTAAATCGGGATGTTTGGGGCGGGGCGGGTTTAGCCGGGCTTTGGGCGAGGGGGTTATGCAGGGGGTGTTAAGCCCAGGTTTGGGGGGGGTTAAGTGGGCTTTAGCAGGGGGGTTAAACGCAGGATGTTTGGGGGTTTAGCCGCGGTTTTGGGAGGGGGGGTTTAAAGGAGCTTTTGGGCAGCGGGGGTTCAAGCGCGGCTTTGGGAGTTTTAAGCCGGGCTTTGGGGGTTTAAAGCAGGCTTTTGGGGGGCTTAAGCCAGGCTTTGGGCGGGGCGGTTTAAAGCCAGGATTTTGGGCAGGGGGGTTTAAGCCGGCTCTTGGGGGCGTTACAGGATTTTTGGGGGCTTGTAAGCCGGCCTTTGGGCTACGTGGGCGTTAAGAGCAGGGATTTTGGGGGCTTTAAGCGGATTTTGGCAGGGGTTAAGCGGGTTTTGGTGGGCCTTTAGGCAGGTCTTGGGCGAGGGGGTTCATAGCAGATTTTGGAGGGCCGGGGGGGATTTAAGCCGGGCTTGGCTGGGCAGTGAGGCGGTTGAAAGCAGATTTTGGGGGTTTCAAGGCAGGATTTTGGGGCATGTCGGCGTTTAAGCCGGGCTTTTGGGCAGGGGGTCTCAAGCAGGATTTTCGGGGGGTTAGACGGTTATTGTTTGGGGGCGTTAAGCCGGCTTGGTGAGGCCAGGCCGGGCCGTCTCGTTCCGCATTGATCGATCGCAGGTGCTCGGCGCCCCCCCGTCGCAGGAGTCAAGCGCCATAATCGTATGGGCGCCGCGTGTTAGGCAAGTAATGAAGTAGAATCGATCTTGCCCAACCCAGCCCGCATTAAAGAGACGCCGCGGCTCGCTGTCCGTCCCGGAGCGTGCTGATCGAGAGTGGGACTTAGAGGCAAAATCTCGGAACGTCTAAGAGATATAGCCTTAAGGATGAGGGAGCGGGGAGGCTTCGGTTATTTTCTTTCCCCCCCGCAGCCGCCCCCTTATCTGATGTTTAAAAATTTATTGTTGGAGTTCTGATTGAGAAACAGCACTTAAAGCAAGTCATATTCCAGGAGGGGTGGCGGGAAAGAAACCAGGAAAATTCCTCCCAGCGCGAGCTTTTCTCATTCGTGATAGTGCCCATTAAATGCAACCGTCGGCCTTCAAGTATTTAAGACTGTTTCTATCGTTTGAACTTCTGGTCTCGGGAGAGAGGAGTTAGGTGACGGGAGAGGAGCTGCGCGGCGTCGGGGGCTGTGTGTTGTAAGTCATCCGATCTGATTGAGAAAGTAGTCGGCGCTGTGGGTCTGGGGCCACGGACAGGACATCGCTGGTAGCTGTAGACCTGCGAGCAGAATGCGGGCCAAAAAAAAAAAAAAAAAAAAAAGTGGAAACAACACAAAAAACAAATAAAACAACGGGAGGGCAGTGGGGGCAGAATTTCAGAAGTTTGGGTTGAAGCCGTTTCTAGCTTGGGGTGGGAGAAGGGGCCGAAATCTGCGGGAGCTGCCGGCCGAATTTTTCTGGTGCGTGTTTGGAGCCCAAGTTCCCCCGCTGGAAGTTTGGGCTCTAAAACCGAACCTTCCTCCTGCTCCCCTCGCTCTCGCTCGCTCTCTCTCTCTCCCTGGCGGTCACAAATAAGAGAAAGGGGAGGGGGGAGGAGATGGAACGCGTTTATTTCTGCAAAAAAAAAAAAAAGAGTTCAACTCACTATTGCAAGAGTTCATCCGCTGCATCCAGGGGTAAACCGGCGCGGAACACTTTTGCTCCTCGCYCTCTCCGAAGGCGCTCTTGCCGTGCGCGCAGTCCTTGCGCGCCTCGGCGCCGAAGGCGGGCACCTCGTCCAGGCTGCCGGGGCCGCACGCCGCCTCCTTGTCCCTGAAAAAGCCGCCGGGCCCGAAGTCGCAGGCGGASGCGCGGCCGCCGAACGCCGCGGGGCTCTGCTGGTAGTAAGGAGAGGAGGAGGAGGAGGAGGAGGAGTAGCCCTTGTCCTGCGCGGCTCCATAGGTGCCGGGGTAGTGCCGCAGAGGGTCCGCGTAGCCCGAGGGGTACAGCGGGAGCTGTCCCAGGAAGGGCTCCTGCCCCGCCGCCAGGCTCACCGGGAAGGTCGAGTTGACAAAATAAGAACTCATCGGAAAGGAGAGAGAGAGAGAGAGGAGAGAGATTCCCCCCTTTTCTTTTCTTTTTTTTTTTTCTTTCCTTTTTTTCCTTTTTTTTTTTTTTTTTTTTTTTTTTTTTTTTTTTTTTTTTGCCGCCCGTGTGTGTGCGCGTGTGTGCGTGTGCGTGTGCGTGCCGTCCTTTTTTCGCCCGGGCCTTTTATGATTTGTTGTGTTTTATAGTCCGAGTGGTTTAGCTATTAGCGGTATATATCGGAGATTGGGTTTTAGCTGAAGGGAGATGGCGTGGTGCCAGCGAGGGACACAAGGAAATACAACCATCTGATCACGGGCTGACCAATAGCAGGCGCCTGAGGTTGCAAAATAGCACCCATGAGGAGCTGAGATTGCACCAGGGACCCCCAAGAACAAACCGTCCACCCCCTTTTCCCTCCCTTTTAAACAACAGCGAGGCACCCCCTTAACCAAATATATAATATCTGCCGAAAGGAGCCGGCTCCCGGCGCGCTGCGAGCTTCATAAATAAATAAACGCGCGGTGCCCCCCTCCTCCTCCTCCTCCTCCTCCTCCTCCTCCTCCTCCCCTCTTCCTCTCCCTCCCCGTCCGCGCGGACGGCGCTGCGAGCGCCGAAATTTTGATATTTGCGCCCAAAAACCGCGCGCGGAGCGGTGCGGAGGGGGGGGGAGAAAAAGGGAGAAAGAACAACAACAAAAATAAAAAAGTTAAATCCCGGCGGCGGCCAAACTTTAACGCCTCGTCCCGAAACGCGCGAGGGCTCCGCGCGGAGTTCCGGGGAACGGGGCGGGCGGAAAAAAGGGGCAGAAAAATGAAATTCGAAGTTGTTTTGAGCCAAGTTGGCGAGGAGGGGCAGAAAAATGAAATTCGAAGTTGTTTTGAGCCAAGTTGGCGAGGAGGAGCCGCCGCGGCCGGGAGGAGAAATCGCTTTGGACAACTTCAGCGGCTCCGCGCCGCGCTAATTACCGCTAATTAACGCTCCCCGCTCCGCGCAGCCCGAGCTCCGCAKCTCCGCGCTTTTCTGGGGAAAGCTCCGCGGTTCCGGAGAGAAAATGGAAAATGGGAAATAATGGGAATATTCCCTCCGCTCTCCCCCGGCGGCCGGCCCGCATTGTGCCCTCTTGCGTTTTTTGTTAATGCCGGACCCGCGCCCGACCTTTTATGGCCAAACCCGAGCTCTGGGTGAGGGGAAAAGCGGAATTTATGGATCCAACCCCCGGGGGGGGGTTCAGGGGAGCGGAGCCCCCCGTCCAGCGCGCCCGCACCACCAAACGCCGGTTTTTAAACCCATTTAAACCCCGCAATAGGTAACGCAAAAGGAAAGTCTCCGTCCCTCTGAAAGCTCCACTTTGCGCTGGGTTTTAAATTAATTTTTTTGTTTTTTATTTTTGTTTCGCTTGGCTCTACCTGTGCATCCCCCCCTCCGAGCTCCTCGCTGGCTCAAGGTGGGGTTGAGGGTCCTCTCGCCCCTTTTTTATTTTATTTTTATTTGGCTTTTCAAGGGGGAAAATCAGTCGCGGCAGCAGAGAGACACCGCCAAAAAAAAAAACCAAATTAAAATAAAAAAAAAAAAAAGAAAAAAGGAAAAGAGAATAAAAAGAAAACAGGAAAAGAAAATAAAAAGGGAAAAGAAAAAGGGAAAAGAAAAATAATTAAAATGAAAAAAGGGAAAAGGGAAAAGAAAAACAATTAAAATGAAAAAAGGAAAAAAAAGGAAAAGAAAAATTAAAAAAAAAGAAAAAATAAAAAGAAAACAGGAAAAGAAAATAAAAAGAAAAAAGAAAAAGGGAAAAGAAAAACAATGAAAATTAAAAAAGGAAAAAGGGAAAAGAAAAACAATTAAAATGAAAAAAAGAAAATAAAAATTAGAAAAAAGGAAAAGAAAATGCACCTAAATGACGGCCAGCACCACCCCCCGACCAGCAGCGTTTATCAAGGCGTTGTTTCCTGTYCGAATTTGTAACCATCTGTCCGTCGGGGCTGAAATGCCTCGAAATCTGCGACTYGTGTGCGCGCCACAAATCGAGAATTCCACATCTTCCGCTGCCAGAGCCTGGGGAGGCTCCCAAAAGCGGGATCCGATTGCGACCCGTGGRTTCGGGAGCTCGTGTTCGCAGCAGCCGAGCCAAGCGCGCTCGGGCCGCAGGAACATCTCAGAATTCAAGGAAATAACASGCGGAGGAAGCGCTTTGGCAGCCGCCGAACCCTGCCCCGATATCGCCGATTTTCCTGCTCGC
>NDFG01000147.1:202868-232551 GCA_002167245.1 Sporophila hypoxantha | reverse complement strand
GTCTGCAAAGGAGGAGCGACAAAGCGGGGAGGGGGCTCAGCTTTAATCAGATTTCAGCCTTATCTTAAAAGAAACTCCCAAAATTCGAGGTCTGCAAAGGAGGAGCAATAAAGCGGGGAGGGGGCTTATCTTTAGTCAGATTTTGGCCTCATCTCCTCAAAAAAACCCCAAAATTCCAGGTTCGATGTCTGTGCAGGAGGGTGATAAAGTGGGGAGGGGGCTCAGCTCTAATCAGATTTTGGCGTCATTTCCCCCCCAAAAAACCCCAAATTCCAGGCTCGAGCAATACGAGGAGCAATAAAGTGGGGAGGGGGCTTATCTTTAGCCAGATTTTGGCCTCATTTCCCCCGAAAAAGCCACCAAAATTCCAGACTCGAGGTCTGCACAGGAGCAGCAATAAAGTGGGGAGGGGGCTTATCTTTAGCCAGATTTTGGCCTCATTTCCTCAAAAAAACCCCAAAATTCCAGACTCGAGTAATAAGAGCAATAAAACGGGGAGGGGGCTTATCTTTAACCAGATTTTTGCCTCATTTCCCTCCCAAAAAAACCCAAATTCCAGGCTCGAGCAATAAAGCGGGGAGGGGGCTTATCTTTAGCCAGATTTTGGCCTCATTTCCCCCCAAAAACCCCAAATTCCAGGCTGGATGTCCGTGCAGGAGGAGCCATAAAATGGGGAGTGGGCTCAGCTCTAATCAGATTTTGGCGTCATTTCCCCCCCCAAAAAAACCCAAATTCCAGGCTCGAGCAATAAGAGGAGCAGTAAAGCGGGGAGGGGGCTTATCTTTAGCCAGATTTTGGCCTCATTTCCCCCCAAAAACCCCAAATTCCAGGCTGGATGTCCGTGCAGGAGGGCGATGAAGCGGGGAGGGGGCTTATCTTTATTCACATTTTGACGTCATTTCCCCCCCAAAAAAACCAAATTCCAGGCTCGAGCAATAAAGCGGGGAGGGGGCTTATCTTTAGCCAGATTTTGGCCTCATTTCCCCCAAAAAACCCCAAATTCCAGGCTCGATGTCCGCGCAGGAGGGCGATGAAGCGGGGAGGGGGCTTATCTTTAGCCAGATTTTGGCCTCATTTCCCCAGAAAAAAAAAACCAAATTCCAGGCTCGAGCAATAGGAGGAGCAATAAAGTGGGGAGGGGGCTTATCTTTAGCCAGGTTTTGGCTTAATTTCATCAAAAAACCCCCAAATTCCAGGCTGGATGTCCGCGCAGGAGGGCGATGAAGCGGGGAGGGGGCTTATCTTGAGTCACATTTTGGCCTCATTTGTCCAAAAAAACCCAAAATTCCAGGCTCGAGCAATAAAGCGGGGAGGGGGCTTATCTTTAGCCAGGTTTTGGCCTCATCTCCTCAAAAAAACCCCAAAATTCCAGACTCGAGTAATAGGAGCAATAAAATGGGGAGGGGGCTCAGCTTTAATCAGATTTTGGCGTCATTTCCCCCCAAAAAAAAACCCAAATTCCAGGCTCGAGCAATAAAATGGGGAGGGGGCTCCGCTTTAATTAGATTTTGGCTTAATTTCCCCCCAAAAACCCCAAATTCCAGGCTGGATATCCGCGCAGGAGAAGCGCGGAGGCAGCAGCCCCGTTTCCCCTCCGACAGCCGTCACTCAGGCGGCAGCGCATCCATCAATCAATCCGGATCAACGAAGATAAATCGAGATAACCAGGAGGATTTGGGGCTCGGACAAGTTTTTGTCGCGTGGTTTTSCTGGCCCGCAGCCGGAGCAGAGCCGGGGGGGGATTAAAACAACACCCAAATATTTGGGGCAGGCCGGCAGAACAGAGCGCGGCTTGTGCGGAGCTGGGGAAAGTTCCGTGCTGCTGCTTCCAATAAAAAATAAATTTTAAATTTTTTTCTTTAAATTTTAATTTTTTTTTCCCTTTTATTTTTTTCACGAGCTGGAATCGCCGAGCGTTCAGAAGCGAGGACGCAGGGGGGTTTCCCCACGCGGCCATAAATTCGAGCCAAAGAGCACGAAAAGAGTTGAAGGAACCCCTTGTTCTGTGGAGCCAGACGCACAAATCCATTGGCAGCCGCCCCGCACACCCAAAAATCGCCTCGCAAAACAAACCCGAGCTGCAGGCTCGGCGCGTTTAAAACAATGAGCCCCGAAGTGTGTTAAAACAAAATAATTAAAAATAAAAAATAAATCGCCTCTGTCGCAGCGCAAACCCGCTGAAAGTTAATTTCCAGCAATTGGAGTTTAATTTACCTGACTTCCCGTGCAGCGGCGTAATAACCTGGTTAATGCAGCTCGGAAAAGCAGCAGCAATAATCATCTGCCTTTGTTCCATTAAGCAGGCGGCTAATTATTAACGCGAAAATCAGGGAAAAAAGCGGGGAGGGGGCAAGGAGGGGGAGCGGGGGGACTCTGAGGGCAATTTGGGGGAACCCAAAGGCCGCCCGGAGCCGAATATTTCCCCTGGGAAGGGAGAGGGGCTGAAATGAGGGGTGGAATTACAGCACGCGCAAAAATTCATTTATTTCCCTTTTTTTTTTTCTGTTTTTGTGGGTTTTTTTGGAGTTTCCCCAGCAGCCAGAGCCTCCGAGCGCGGCACTTTCTGGGGAAAACCGGAACGATTCCGGACCCGAACAGTTGCCAGGAAACTGCGGGGCAGGAGGAGAAAAGGAGAGGGGGAAAAGGAGCGGGAGGGAGGGAGGAACCTTTTAAAATCACAGGCGCGCATTGTCCTGCCGGCCTACAGGAAACTTAAAAGTGACCCCGCGTCTGCCCCCGTGCCCAGCGACCCCCGGAGCCCCCCCGGACCCCGAGAGGGGCCAAGGCTCCCCTGCCTGGCTTTTTATTGCATTTTATTGCATTTTATTGCAGTTTATTGCAGTTTATTGCAGTTTATTGCCGTTTATTACATTTTATTGCGGATTTTTTCTCTTTATTTCCTCTTATTTCTTTTTTTTTCCCCATTCTATTTTATTGTATGTCATTTTATTTCTTTTTTTTTATTTTATTTCTCTCATTTTATTTCTTCTTCTTTCTTTTTAAATCTTATTCCACTTTATTCCACTTTATTTCATTTTATTCCATCTTATTCCATTTTATTCAATTTT
Source organism: Sporophila hypoxantha (assembly GCA_002167245.1). Classification (NCBI taxonomy): domain Eukaryota; kingdom Metazoa; phylum Chordata; class Aves; order Passeriformes; family Thraupidae; genus Sporophila; species Sporophila hypoxantha. Next base: position 229,483 of record NDFG01000147.1, on the reverse strand, counting down.
ATTTCATTTTATTCCACCTTATTTCATTTTATTCCACCTTATTCCATTTTATTCCATCTTATTCCATTATACTCCATCTTATTCCATTTTATTCCATCTTATTCCATTTTATTCCACCTTATTTCATTTTATTCCATTATATTCCACCTTATTTCTCTTTATTTCTTTACTTTTACTTTTTCTTTTCATTTTATTTCCATTTTTTTTCTATTTAAAACCCCTCACCTCTCTCCGAACCTCCCCCCGTTCCAGGCGGAACAAAACCCGCGGGGGCTCCAAGTGGAGGTGAACCCTCCGCTCCCCCCCGGGCCAGGCGGGGCCAGGGGGGCGTGGGGACCCCCCCGGGAGGGGTCTGGGTGCTGGGGGAGCCCCCCGGGACCCCCCGGTGCCCCCCGGTGCCCCCCGGTGCCCGCGGCCGCCGACGGTAGATGGCAGCAGACGGCGGGGAATGGGCGAGCCCGCGGACCGGGGGGCCCCGCGGGAGGTTTCATTCACTTTTCTCCAAATGAACCGGCGGGGACACCCCCAAATCACCCCTAAATCACCCCAAAATCACCCCCAAATCACCCCCAAATCACCCCCAAATCCCCACCCAGCCGCGGGGTTCCGCACCGCCGGAAAATTGTTAAAAACCCTTCGGGGTTCCACAAGTGGTTGTGCCCACGCGAGGTGTGGAAGAACCGGCATAAAATTCAGATTTCTGCCTTGACTTATTTGTTTCTGATTGGGTTTTTCGTCCCCTACGAGAACAGGAAAAAAAACCAAAAGCGAAAAGATGTGGGGAAAGGGAGAGCGGGAGGTTGAACCCGCATCGGTTTTTTTTTCTGCCCCCTCGGCCGGTGATTGATGAAAAACGTAACAGGTTCGGGGAAGAAATCCGCTTTTAAAAATGTCTTTGTGTTTATGACTCGCCCGGCTCGCCATCATTTACCCCCTCGCACACAATATTCCGGCGCGGCTGAGATAAATCGGCACGTCACAAAATGGTTTATGCTCGAATCATGAATCCGCTCTCGCTCCATCCCGCTCCTTCATCCTCCCATTTAACAACCACCTCGGAACCGCCAACACTCGGRCAAATATTCCACATTTCACCCTTGAAATACCGAGGGGAACAAATGCAATAAATGAGATTAAACCCGCCATCACTCGGGGTGAATATTTCCCTTAGAGAGAGCGGGGAATTCGGGGCGCGGGGTGCGGGAGGAGAGCGCGAATTGCGGGGAGAAGCCCCGCAGCAGCGAGGGCTGAATCCCAGCCCCARAGCCGCGCTGGAGCTGCGGAACGCAATTAAAATCCAAGCAGCTTTATTGCTTCCCAACGTCACCTTCATTTGGGACTTGGGGAGAGGGAAAAAAAAAAAAAAAATCACAATGAGAGCGCCGCGCTCTGCGCTGCCTCCATTCCTCCATTCTTAATTTCTTTTTTTTTTTTTTTTTTGCCTTCCCCCTCCTTTTTTTCGTTGATTTTTTTTTTTTTTGGTTGTTGTTGTTTTGGTTTGTTGTTTTTTCAAGGCTGATTTCCAGGTTTCCGCCCGCCGCCCCTCTCCTCGAAGGAAAAACCACCCGCGCACAACAAACGCCCCAGGAGAGCGGCGCGGAACGCGAGCGGCTCCCGCGGAAACTCCGCCAAACCTCGGGASGCGAGCCTGGCACCGCGTTCTGCCAGGGGGAGGGAAAAACGAACCCAAACAAACGCAAAGAGACCGAACCCAACGCCACAAGTGCCCACAAAGGGCTCCGGGCACGGTCCGAGCGAGCCCTGCCTCGCTCGGCTGCTGCCTCCAGGTGACCTCGCCCGGCTCCTGCTCATCCTCCCAGCCCCGCGTTGCCTTTTTCTCCCTATTTTCTATTTCTTTGCTTCGTTTTCCCTCCCTTTTCCTTTTCTCGTTCTCTTTTTCCTTTTATTTTTTCATGATTTCTTCCTTTCCTCCCCTCGGTTTCTTTCTTTCCCCCTTTTTTTTTTTCCCCACCTTTATTTCTCTTGCCCTCCTCTCGATTATTTTTTCGCACCTTTATTTCTCTCTTTTCCTCTAATCTCCGCTTTTTTTCCCGGCTGGAATTGTCGCCGGAACAGATTTCAAAATCCTTTCATTCCTCCCTTCTTCACCACCCCACCCTTTTCCATCCCCCCCTCCGCCACCTCCTCCCCAGGCAGGAGATGGGGACGAAACAGGAAAAAAAAAGCAGCTCGAAAAATCAATTTTTTCATTGAAAAAATCAAAAAAAAAAAATATATATATTTACATTAATAATAATAATAAAGAAAACGCATTGTGCCCTTACCTTTTGCCGTCCTTTTCTGTGGCACGGGTGGGGATTTTGGGCCGGCAGAGATAAGCCTGGGCTTATCTGGTGGCTGCCAAATCTTGTCCCAAGCTGAGAGCCGTCCGTCGCCCCTCGGGCTCCTCAGGGCTGCTGGCATTTTTCTGTCACTCGCCCGGAAAAAGGAGCAAAAAAGCGCTGGCGCTGCGGCAGAATCCCCTCTGCGAGATCCCAAAAAAAAGCAGCGGGGGAAACTCGGGATTAAAAAATTTAAAAAAAAATTAGAAAAAAATTAGAAAAAAAATAAAATATTAAAAAAAATATATTAAAATAACGGGGGGAACGGTGAATGATAATTAAGGGAAAAAAATGAAAAATTGAGAGGGGTTGGATGGCGGAGCGGAGGGGAGCCCGGGGTGCGAGCGGCTCGGCGGCCCCCGCCCCTGCGCCCCGCTCCAGCCCTGCCGAGCGCACCGCGCAAGCAAAAAAATGCAAAGAGAGAGGGCGAGAGCCCTATGGAGGACACTGATCCGACCCAAGTTGCAGGGGACAGAAGAATGGTGCAATATAACCACATGGGAAATAATAAAAGTTCATGTTCACGGTTAGCAGTCCACATGACCGGCTCTGCCAATCCAGAACCCAGGCCACTCATAAAGTTCTATCACAAAGTTGTAAATTTTCATAAAACAAACAAGGAATTTATTGCATTTCTTCATGACCGGTTTAACAGCAGTCTTTTTCTTAGCCGCCATCTTTTTTTTTTTTTTTTTAAACAAAAAATATTAAAAGAAAAAAATATCAAAAAAGGGATGGGGGATTTTTTTTTTTTTTTCATTTTTTCACCCCCCTCACCCCACCCTGGTTTTGGATATGGGGGGTTCGTTTGGGGATTAAAAAAAAATGAAATAAGCCTGAAATTCCCGAACAATAAACCCCCCCAGAATAAAGAGCTGGAGGTTTGGGAGGGATGGAAATTGGGGACAGGCGCAGTAAAACAGCGGGGTTCGCGATTTTGGGCTCGTTTCCTTTTTTTTGGGTCACAATTGGCACCTCGGGGGCTGAAAGGAGCCTTGGGGGGTGAAATAAAGGCAGGAAGGCGCTGGGGGCTGCGAACCCCCCGGGACTCCGCTTTGTCCCCCGTGTCCCCAGGGCGGATTTTGGGTGTCCCTGCCCGCTCCCAGCCCGGCTTTGCCTCTTTTTCCCGTGAAATTGGCCTCAATTCCCGCTGCGCCGCGCATGGGGGGCGCTCCCGGGGGCAGCAGAGGGCAGAAAATTCTGGAATCGCGTCTCATTTTTTATTTATTTTCCAACCCGCACCCCAACCTGGCTCTGCACCCGCACGCTGCTGCGGAAAAAAAAAGGATTTTCCTTATTTTCCCTGGATTTTCCCCTTATTTTCCCTGGATTTTCCCCTCGTTTTCCCTGGATTTCCCCTCCTTTTCCCTGGATTTTTCCCTCATTTTCCCTGGATTTTTCCTCGTTTTCCTGGATTTTTCCCTCCTGATTTTCCCCCGGGTTTCTCCCTCCAGGCGGGAATTTGGGGGAAAAGCGGGCGAGCGAGATCCTTATTAATACGGATTTCCATAATTAGGCCGCAGCGAATCTGGGGGCGCGCAGCTCCCTGACGTGGCGCCGGAATTTTGGGGGAAAAAAATTAAAAATAAATTAAAAAAATAAAAAGTGCTCGAGGATGCGGCGGGGCAGGAATCCTGCGGGGGTCGGCGGGAGGTGGGAAGGAGCGAGGGGAGGAAGAGAGGAGAGGAAGGTGCGGGGCTGCCATGCCAGCTCCTCCTCAATTCGGCTTTATTTTAACTTTTTTTATTTTTATTTTTATTTTTATTTTATTTTTATTTTTATTTTTATTTTTATTTTATTTTTATTTTTATTTTTATTTTTTATTTTTATTTTTTTATTTCTATTTCTATTTTATTTTATTTTTATTTTTATTTTTATTTTTATTTTTTTTTTATTTTATTTTTATTTTTATTTTTATTTTTATTCTTTTTTAAATCCCTTTCCTGCGCATCTCAACCGCAGTAAAATCCCGCGGAGCTCCGCGCCTTTATGCGCAGAAGGAAATAAATAAATTAATTAAAAAAATAAATTTAAAAAATAAATTAAAAAAAGGCGAGGAGGGGAGAGCGCGGCCGAGGCGCGCAAGTGCTTAAATTTCTCGCCTTTTTTTTTGCCTGTTGATTTTTTAATTTTTTATTTTTTCCTTCTTTCTCTCCTTCTTCCCCCGCGCGCGTTTAATTGCTTTATTTATTTTATGCGCGCTTTGATGCTCGGCGTTATTTGGTGCTAATGAAAGAGTTCCAGTCCGCAGTAAAGTAATTGAAGGGCGGAGGGAGAACCTTAAAAAGAAAATAATAAAGAATAAAATGGCCAAAGGCGCGGCGGAATGGATCGGCTCGGCGCAAATGAGTTCGGAGGGAAAGAGAATTGAAGCGAGGAGATTATTTGGGGCCATTCTGGGTCTTTAAATTCCTTTTTTTTCCTTTAAATTCTTCTTTTTCCTCAAATTCTTTTCTTTTTTTAAATTCCTTTTTTTCCTTTAAATTCCTTTTTTTTCCCCGCTTTTGCTTCCTCAGGAACAACCCCAAGCACAGAGGGAGAGAGGGGAGAGAGCAGCCCGCACTCCCAGAGCCCCGAAAATCAATTATTGCTCAGGATATTCGCCAAATCTGCTAAAAACACCGAGATCTCCGATGGATTGGAGATCCAGAGAAAAGGAGAGAAAATTCGGGCGGTAAACCGGGGTAAAAAGGAATTTCATTCACCTTTATTTCAAAGCCTTTCCAAAAAATGTGGGTTTATTTGGTTTTTAAACGAGCAAAGAGGGCGGCACCCAAGGCGCTGTGGATTGTTAGAGATCTCCTTTTTATTTTCGAAGAATAATAATCAAGACGAAAGGAAAATAATAATAATAATTATTATATTAATAATAAAAAAAAGCAACGCGCCGCCATTAAATAATTTGCTACTTCGATATAACAACATTTGAGTAGCACAATTAATTCCTCTGCTTTTTTTTTTTCTCTTTTTTTTTTTAATATTCTTTTTTTTTTTTTCTTCCCCTATAGAAGCTCGAACGACGAAGGTAAAAATATCCACAGACAAAAGAGCATCGCAAGGAGAAAGAAACGCAGAGGTTCCGGGGAGGAAGGAGAATAATAATAATTCCTATTATGTACAGCACTCTACGCGCTAAATGTCATTTGCATTCGGGCTTTCGGGTCACATTTTCTAAATTAAAGGTGCTAAACACGACCACGTTACTCATAAACCCACCCCCCAAAAAACCCCGGTACACAGCCAAGTACAAATTACAGCGATGTCAAATTACTGCTGCTAGAGGGAGGCTCACACAGGGAAAAAAAACCGTGGTCTATCCGACTCTAAAGCCACATTGAATAGTAGAATACTCTATTGTACAAAAAGAAAAAATAAGCCAACAAAAAAGAGACTCGAATGTAGGTAGTATTGTTTTTCAGTGTCACCAAACGAAGTATCTACTCCTAGGGGTGCGTTATGCGTTTATATTTATTTTTATATTCAAGTCTTTTTTTTTTTGTTTGTTTTTAATGCGTTTTTTGTGTTTTTTCCCCCTTTTCCCTCCTCTCTCTTCCTGCATCCACCTCACTCCTCCTCGTCCTCCTCGGCTCTGCCTTTCCTGCGCTCCGGAGCGGGCCCGGCGCTTTTATTCTCTCTTTTTCCACTTCATGCGCGGGTTCTTGGAACCAGATCTTGATCTGCGCTCGGTCAGTCACAGCGCGTGGGCGATCTCGATGCGCCTCTCCTCGTCAGGTAGCGGTTGTAGTGAACTCCTCTTTCCAGCTCCAGCGTCTGGTACCGCGTGTGTCTGTTCTGCCGGCTTTCTGTCCGTCCCTGCCGAATAAACGCAGATTTGGGTCAGCTCGGGGCGTTTTGGGGCGATTTCATTGATTATTTTGGTTTTTTTTTTCCCCCACAGCCAAAATTGTCCTCTTTGTGCCACCAAATCACAGCCAATATTTCTTTAATTTGAGGGATTTTTAATTTTTCCGCTGCTCGAGGCTCCCCACCTTTGCAGGCCTCCCAACACCCCGAATTTAATTTCCTCCGTCAAATTTTGGGGGATTTCAATTGGTTTGGTTTTTTTTGCAACAGCCAAAATTGCTCCTCTTGTGCACCCAAAATCACAGCCTGGGCCAATATTTCTTTTAATTTTGAGGGATTTTAAAATTTTTCTGCTGCTCGAAGGCTTTCCCCACCTTTGCAGGCCTCCCAGACACCCCGAATTTAATTTCCTCCGTCAAATTTTGGGGGGTTTCAATTGGTTTGGGTTTTGTTTTTTTTTTTGCGCAGCCAAAATTGCTCCTCTTGTGGCCACCCCAAAATCACAGACAATATTTCTTTCATTTAGGGATTTTTAAATTTTTCCTGCTGCTCGAGCGTTTCCCCACCTTTGCAGCCTCCCAAACACCCAAACTCCCCAAAATTTAATTTCCTCCGTCAAATTTTGGGGGGATTTCATTGGTTTGTTTTTGTTGGTTTTTTTTTTTTTTTGCGCAGCCCAAAATTGCTCCTCTTTGTTGCCACCCAAAATCACAGCCAATATTTCCTTTAATTTTGAGGGATTTTTAAATTTTTTCTTGCTGCTCCGAGGCTTCCCCCACCTGTGGGGTTTTGCCAGCCTCCAAAACATCGCCCGAATTTAATTTCCCTCCGTCAATTTGGGGGGATTTCATTGGTTTGTTTTTTTTCGACAGCCCAAAATTGCTCCTCTTTGTGCCACCCAAAATCACAGCCAATATTTCTTTTAATTTGGAGGGATTTTTAAATTTTTCCTGCTGGTCGAGGCTTTCCCCACCTTTGCAGGCCTCCCAAACACGCCAAACTCCCCAAATTTCATTTCCCTCCGTCAAATTTTGGGGGGATTTCATTGGTTTGTTTTTTTTTTTTTTCAGCCCAAAATCGCTCCTCTTTGTGCCACCCAAAATCACAGACAATATTTCTTTTCATTTTGAGGGATTTTTATATTTTTCCTGCTGCTCGAGGCTTTCCCCACCTTTGCAGGCCTCCCAAACACCCCAAACTCCCCAAATTTAATTGCCCTCCGTCAAATTCTGGGGGGATTTCATTGGTTTTTTTGGTTGTTTTTTTTTTTTTTTCCACAACCCAATATTGCTCCTCTTTGTGCCACCCAAAATAACAGACAATATTTCCTTTCATTTTGAGGGATTTTTAAATTTTTCCTGCTGCTCGAGGCTTTCCCCACCTTTTCAGGCCTCCCAAACGCCCCAAACTCCCCAAAATTTAATTTCCCTCCCTCTCGGGGCCAGCGCAGTCCCCGAGCCAAGAACAAAGTTCACAAATCCTCCTGCTCTCCCGGGCTCCGGGTTCCTGCCTCAGTTTCCATGCAGACCCCAAAAATTTGGGATGATTTGGGGGGAAATGAGCGCGGGAACAGCCGGGCAGAGAGAGAGGAGAGGGAGAAACACGGGGGGACATCGGCTGCCCCCACAAACCGCAGGGTTTGTCCTCTCCYTCCTCCCTCTGGAAGGTGGGAGATGCTTTTAGCCGTTCCAGGGGATGTTTGGGGGATTTTTGGGGCACTTCTGGGGGGTTTGTCCCCCCACAGAACGCTCTTTTTTGGGGTGTGAGGATGGGCAGAGCCTCGGCTCCCGCCCCACGTCGGCCACCAGCCCCCAGCCAGATTTCCCCCTCCACCCGACATTTCCTGGATTCCTGGCGRGGAATTATTCTACAATCTGGTGTTTGTGATCGCGGGGTGTGAACGCTGCTCAGAGCGTGTTCTTCCCCCGGGCAGCAGCTCCGGCGCTCCGCCTCTTCTCCTTCTTCTCCCCTTTTCCCCCAAAAAACTCAACCCTTTTAGTTCCCTCTCCTCGTTGTGTTATTGTTTTTTTTTTTTTTATTCTTCTTAGAAGAAACGAGTCCAGTCATTAAAGGAAAAGGGAAAAAAAAAAAAAGGGGGAAAAAAAAGAAAAAAAAAAGGAAAGGAAAAAAGGAAAAAAAAAAAAAAGGAAAAAAAAAGGAAAAAAAAAGGGGGAAAATAGGCCTGGCCAAGCTGTTAAAGAGAAATGTGCAGGTCGTGGAATGCGGGCTGTGAAAATCGGCGAGGGCAGAGCCATAAAGGCTGAATGGGGATGACAGCTCTATCTCTGTCGGGGATGGAATTCCAGCGCGGGATCGCACCCCGGCCCCCGGAACGCCGGGGAGGGGGGCTGCGAGGGCAGACCCCCGGCTTTGCCCCCGAGCGGAGTTCTTCTGCTTTTAGGCTCAGCTGACCCCAGAACATCCAATTTTGGGGGTTTATTTTGGAAGTTTGCTCTGTTTCTTTGCAGGTGCTGATCCTCGCAAGCGTCACTGAGAGAGGAGCGAGCTGGGGAGGGGAGCTCCTTAAATCTAAAGTCGGATAAAAGCGCAGATGAAGTGTTTACGACCAGAAATAATATCGTCTTTGATACACCAACTGCTAAAAGCGGATGAATGATGGAGCAGGTAATGGGAAGAGGTTGACACCGAGGTTGGTGCGGAGGGGAGCTCCGCCGGCCCAGGCCCCCCCGGCTTGCCGCGCTGTCTGCCGCTCCCAGCCAGCCCGCTCCCCACGCGGGTTTTCCGCGGGCCGCGGAGCAGGGGATGAGCTCTGGAGCTGTGGCTGGGGACAGGAGTCACGCCTCGTGTCCCCCCCTGCTGCTGCCAGGCGGGGCAGCAGCCCTTCCCGGCCCTTCTCGGCATGCCAGGGGCGTGAGGGGCCCCGGGCACCGTGACCGGCCCCACGAGTGACCACTGACACTGTGACCGGGCCCAGGACACCGTGGCCGGCCCCGGGAGTGACCATGGACACCCTGACCGACCCAATGAGTGAGCATGGACACCGTGACCGGCCCCGGGAGTGGCCATGGATACCCTGACCGGCCCCACGAGTGGTCGCGGGCACTGTGACCGGCCCCGGGAGTGGCCATGGACACCCTGACCGGCCCCAGGAGTGACCGCGGGCACCGTGACCAGCCCCACGAGTGACCGCGGGCACCGTGACCGGCCCCGGGCACCCTGACCGGCCCCGGGAGTGACCACTGACACTGTGACCAGGCCCAGGACACTGTGACCAGCCCCGCGAGTGACCATGGACACCCTGACCGACCCAATGAGTGACCATGGACACCGTGACCGGCCCCACGAGTGATCGCGGGCACTGTGACCAGCTCCAGGAGTGACCACTGACACTGTGACCAGGCCCAGGACACCGTGACCGGCCCCACGAGTGACCACTGACACTGTGACCGGCCCCAGGAGTGAGCATGGACACTGTGACCAGCCCCAGGAGTGACCGTGGTGGACGCTGTGAGCATCCCCACGAGTGCCACTGACACTGTGACCAGCGCCAGGAGTGACCATGGGCACTGTGACCAACCCGAGGAGTGACCATTGACACTGTGACCAGCCCCACGAGTGACCGCGGGCACTGTGACCAGCGCCAGGAGTGACCACGGACACCGTGATCAGTCCCATGAGTGACCACGGGCACTGTGACCAGCCCCAGGAGTGACCACGGACACCGTGATCGGTCCCATGAGTGACCACGGGCACTGTGACCAGCCCCAGGAGTGACCACGGACACCGTGATCAGTCCCATGAGTGACCACGGGCACTGTGACCAGCCCCAGGAGTGACCACGGACAACGTGATCGGTCCCATGAGTGACCACGGGCACTATGACCAGACCCAAGAGTGGCCGCGGGCACCATGACCAGCCCCAGAAGTGACCATGGACACCCTGACCAGTCCCACCAGTGACCCCGGCACCGTGACCAGCCCCAGGAGTGACGGTGGTGGACGCTGTGAGCATCCCCACGAGTGCCATGGACACCTTGATCAGTCCCATGAGTGACCACGGGCACTGTGACCAACCCGAGGAGTGACCACTGACACTGTGAGCATCCTCACGAGTGACCACTGACACTGTGACCAGCCTCACGAGTGACCGCGGGCACTGTGACCAGTCCCAGGAGTGACCATGGACGATGTGACCGGCCCCAGAACACCGTGACCATTCCCAGGAATGACCACGGACACCGTGACCATTCCCAGGAGTGACCATGGACACTGTGACCAGCCCTAGGAGTGACCATGGACACTGTGACCAGCCCTAGGAGTGACCATGGACGCTGTGACCGTTCCCAGGAGTGACCACGGACACCGTGACCGGCCCCACGAATAACCACGGGCACTGTGACCAGCCCTAGGAGTGACCACGGACACCGTGACCGGCCCCAGGACTGGCCACGGACACCGTGACCAGTCCCAGGAGTGACCACGGACACGGACCGGGCCGTTCCAGCCGGGGGGAGCGCCCAGCCCGGTCCCGGGGCGCTCCGGGGGCAGCGGGGCCCCGTCCCGCGCGGGGCAAAGGGATCTTTACTAATGAAAGGGATATTTATTAATGACCGGGACATTTATGACTCGTTAATTGACGTTACCGCCCCGGCACGGAGCACGCGGGGCACCGGAGGCTCCGGGAGGGTCGGGGCGGGCGCGGGGCCGGCGTGACCCGGAGCGGGGCCGCCCCCGGAGCCCCCCCAGCTCCAAAAGGGATTTCCAGAGGGGTTTGGGGGCAGAACGCGGCCCCCTTTTATCCGACATCCGTCCGTCCGTCTGTCCGTCCCGGCCGGGGCTGTCACCGCTCGGGGGTTGCGCGGAGCGGGGATTGAGGGATACCGGGACACCGCGAGGGGCTCCGCGACCGAGCTTTGGCCGCCCCAAACGAAACACCCCGAGCCGTCCGAGCGCCTCCCGGGCCGCGTTTCACCCCCGAGTCCGTCTGTCCGTCCCGGCCGGGGCTGTCACGGCTCGGGGGTTGCGCGGAGCGGGGATTGAGGCGCCGCTCCGCTCACCGGGACACCGCGGCGGAGCTTTGGCCGCCCCCAATGAAACACCCCGAGCCCTCCGAGCGCCTCCTGCTCAGCGTTTCACCCCCGAGTCCCTCTGTCCGTCCGCACAGCAGCGGCGGCAGAAGGGGCCGGCCGTCATTGCCGCGGTTCCGTCTGTCCTTTCCCAGACAAACAGACACAGCCCCCATGAATATTTACAGCTTTATGGTGGGTGGGGGGCGAGGACAGGAGGCGGGTGGGGGGTGTGTGGCTCCCCCCCCCTCTATCCAAGAGTGAAACGTCACCAAAGGAGTTGGGGACGACCCCCACCCCCTTCACCCTCCTCCTCCTCCTCCTCCTCCTCCAGCAAATAATCCACACTCCCCCCACCCCCAAACCCCCTGGCCGGGCCCTCCCCCTCCCGCAGCCCCCTCCCCGGCCCTACCTGTGCTCCTCATCCAGGGGTAGATCCGCAAGTTGCCGTCGCCGGGCAGCTCGGGCTCCCTCGGGTCCGCTTTGCCGCAGCTCTGCTTGGCGGCGTCCGCCGGGCACATCACGGGCAGGCTCTGCTCGAAAGGCGAGCAGTGCACGTTGAAGGAGCCGGGCTCCAGCCCGTAGCCCTGCGGGTACACGCTGGGCGGCTGCGGGTGCACCGAGCTGCCCCCCGAGTAGAGGCCGGGCATGGAGGCGGCGAAGGGAGGCGTGGATGCGGCCCCATAGCCCGCGCGTTGGCTGCCGGAGGCGAAAGCGCAAGAAGTTTGCTCGGGAAAGACTCCGGATGGGAAAACCGAACTTGCGGCTTGATATTTAGAAAATAAAGCGTTCGCGTAATACAATGAACTCATAATTTGGCCGGGTGATTTGTAGGTCGGGACGTTTTAGTGTCGGTTTTACGAGGTACCGTGATATATTACGGAATTAGAGTCCAGATTTACACCAAAAAGGAGCCTTTTTCCTCCCGGCCCCGGTGACGCGCGGGCACGTGGCCGCGCCGGCGCCAATCGCCGCCCGCCCCCTCCTCGGGGGCACGGGACTGCGCGGCTGGATTGATAAAATATGATAAATAATTGATGCCGTATAAAACCCCGCGCGAGGGGCGAAATTGTGCCSGGGGTCGATAAGCAACCTGTAATCAGTTTTCGGCTCGGAGCGAGGGAGAAAGAGGGGGAAAAAATAATTAAAAAAAAAAGAAAATACATGGAAAAGGGGAGGGGGTTACAAGCACGTTGCTGCCGAAGCAGCGAGGCTCTCTCGGTCTCTCTCTGCTGGAGGAAAGGGAAGGGAGTTCTATTTATCCCTTTATTGATCCCGTCTAGATTTCCCTCCTTCGCACCATTTCCTCGGCTCCGAGCTACTTTTTCTCCAGACTTGTCCATAATTCCCTGCCCTCCCCCCTTGACCCTCGCCCCCTCCTCAAAAAAAAAAAGAAAAAAGACAAATGTCTCATTGATCCCTAATAGTTCCAGGCGTCTTTTTTTTTTTTTTTTCCACCCCCCCAAATGCCATTCAGCTCCAGATCTGATTTATCCCAGCGCCACGGGCTGGGAGCCGCGCACCGAGCTGGCGTTTGCTGTTCTCGTGGGCAAAAATAAAGGAAATMAAGAGCGCTGGGCTGGCTCGTTCCGCGCCTCAGCGCTTCCGCGGGGCTCGGGGCCGGAGCTGAGGTTGAATTCCTGCTGGAGACGCGCACAAACCACCCAAAAACGCCACCTCACTCTGATTTTTAATTTTTTTTTTTAATTATTCTGTGCGAGGAGGCGGCGGCGGCCCCGGCTCGGGTGGGACGGGGAWGGGGGGCGCAGAGAGAAATCCAAAGGCGCTCAAGGGGAGGCAGGAAAAGCAGAAAAGCAGACAATGGTGCGGGCTCTGCGCCGCTCTCTCCTTCCCCAAGGTTACGAGCATCCCCGGCTCAGCTGCGCTCCGCACAATGCGAGCCCAGGAGCGCCCCGGGCTGCCGCGGGAGGGCGGGCGCAGCGAAGGGGAAAAAAGCCACAAAAATCCCCAAAAAAAAAGAAAAAAACCCGCCGCGAATTCACGGGAGGTTACCTGCAGCGGGGGTGTTCCAGGAGCTGTCAGCAGCCGGGAGGAAGAGGAGGAAGAGGAGGAAGAGGAGGAAGAGGAGCAGGACCCTTCCCCTCCCCGGCCCCAGCCCTGCCCTGCCCGGCCCGGCCGAGTTTTTCTCCTTTTTGTCCGCGCACACAAATTTGAGGTTTTTTTATTTCCTTTTCTATGCGAGCGGAGCGGGAGGAAGCGGAGCGGGGCGAAAAGAATGATGGCAGGGAATTCTCGCTCGTAAACTTTTATTGTAACTTTTCTTCCGCCGCTTCCAGGTTTAGACAATAGAACAAAGTGGTGAAAGAACAACAAAATATAGCATTAGTTCCCCCAATAAAGTAATTCACGTATACAGTATACATTCTTTTTCACAGTTAACCTAAAGATCACTTTACAACTTGCTTCACTGTGCGCATGCTAACTAAAGGAGAGAAAAACGCTTTTTTTTGCTTTTTTTTTTTGCTTTTTTTCCTTTTTTTTTCTTATGGAAGAGACATTGAAAAATTGGAAAAAAAAAAAAAAGGAAAAAAAAACCCTAACCGAGGCAAAGAAGAGGAGGGGAAAGTGAAGAGATAAAGAGAGAGAGAGATAACTATAGCATAAATAGGCAGTTTCATGTTGTTGGGATGTTTGTCTCAATAGCTACCTCCAGTACATACAGATAAACCACAACAAAAAAAAAAAACAGGGCTGGGAAAGGAACTAAAATTCAAATTAATAAAAGATAATAAAATAAAAGTGCACAAATGTAATATCACATAACTCCTCTAGCGCTGAAAGCTATGTTAACCAACCCACCCCCCACGCCCCCGGAAAGAAGAGAGAGACAGAAAGACAGCGAGAGAGAGAGAGAGAGAGAGAGAGAGAATTTCACAGTCATGTTTTACAGAAGCTATTGCGTTACACTACCGCTAGTTAATAACTGGCAAAAGGCAGCGGAGGGCTCGCCGCGCCTCCCGCCTCCTGCTCATTGTACCGAGGAGCATCGCTGCTCGCAGCTATATTGTTTTACAGCAATAAAAGGGGTTGGGGGTTTTTTTGTGGGTTTTCTCCTTTTTTTTTTTTTTTTTTTTTTGTGGTTTTTTTTTCCCTCCCCCCCCTTTTTCTCTTTTCTACGCTTTTGTTTTTCTGGTTTGTTGTTTTTTTGTGTGTGTGTGTGTCCCCCCCCCCAGCCCTCCCTCACACCAAGTGCCATTAACGGGGGGCTCGGGGGCTCCTCCAGCCCAGCAGCGCTTGCCTTTCAGTCCTCAAAAATCCCTTTACTTCTTGTCCGCCTTCTGTGCTTCCCCTTCCTCGTCCACCTCCTGGGCCCTTTCCATTTTCTGTTTTTCCAGTTCTTCCTGCTCGCATTTGCTGCTGGGAAACTTGTCTTTGTTGTTCTCCTTTTTCCATTTCATCCTCCTGTTCTGGAACCAGATTTTGACCTGCCTCTCTGTCAATCCCAGGGCATGCGAGACCTCGATCCTCCGTTTGCGGGTCAGGTAGGGATTAAATAGAAATTCCTTCTCCAGTTCCAGCGTCTGGTAGCGGCTGTAGGTTTGCCTCCCCCTCCTGCGTCCGGCGGCTGCTGGGGGATGGCAAAGGTTGGGAGAGAGAGGGAGGGGGGAAAAGGAGAGAAGGAGCTTGAGAAAAACATAAACCAGGCTCGGGGAGAGGCAGCAGCCACCCCGAACCGCCGCGGGAAGGGCAGCAGAGGGAATTGCGAGCTCCAGAGGCCGAGGGAAGGGAAGGAAAAGGGGACGGAGAGGAGGGGAAAGGGGGGAGTCGCTCTCAGCCCACCCCAGCAGCCCGGCTGGAGCTGCGCTTTGCGCGCTGATTATCACCCCCACCCTCCAAAAAACCCCAAAAAATTAAATTAAATAAAGATCTTTAGCCCGGAGAGAGGCGGCAGCGCGGCCGAGAGCCCGGAGCGAGCGGCGRACAAAAATGAAGGGGCTTTGGAAGGCTATAAAAGTGCCATAAACTTTAAGGACGCTTCCTTCCACAGAAAGCCCGGCTCGCTCAGCCCCCAGAAGAAAAGGTCTCCTTCAGGGTAATTAAACTATAAAGCAATTTACAAGTGCAAAAGTTTACCCCCATAAAGCACTAAAATCCAAACTCAAAGAGAAAGGCAGCCAAAGAAAGGACGGAAAAGAAAAGCCAAAAAACCCAACAAGAAGAATAAAAAATAAAAACAACAAAACCGAGGGGCGGGCGGGGAGCTGGGGGCTCACCTTGCGGTCGCATCCAGGGGAAGAGCTGGGTGGGAGAAGGGCTCTGCTCGGAGCTCTCCGCCTCCTCGGCCAGGCCGCCGGCCAGTTTGCAGTCCGCGTACTGCACCAGCTCGGGCTCCTGCGGCCCGAACAGGCTCTGCCGCTGCAGCGGCTCGTAGCCGTAGAAGTTGCCCGGCTCGCCATGGCACGCCACGGCGCACGGGTTCTGCTGGTAGGGCGAGCTGGAGAGCGACGAGGCGCCGTGGTAGAAGTCCTGCAGCTGCGGCGGGGGCTGGAAGGTGCCCCCCGCGCCGGGGCCGTACACCACGGTGGGTCTGCCCCCCAGATCCTGCGCGAAGCCGCAGTCGTAGTAATTGGGGCGCAGGGAGTCGCCGGTTTTGTATTTGGAGAAGAGTGAGTTGACAAAATAGGAGCTCATTTTAATTTCAATCGCGGCTTTTTTTTTTTTCCTCTCTCCTCTCTCTCGTCCTTTTTTTTTTTTTTAAGCAGGCGGAAAAAAAAAAATTAAAAATATATATATTAAAAAAATCACCTCCACAACAAACCAGACCACGAGAATCTATTCGCAAAAAAAAATCTATATTTTTCTTTCTTGTCCTTTTTTTTTTTTAAGCAGGCGGCAAAAAAAAAAAAAAAAAAAAAAATTAAAAAAAATATTAAAAAAAAAATTCACCCCCACAACAAACCAGAGCACGAGAATCTATTAGCAAAAAAAGAAAGCGCTAAGATGCTAAGCAACGACACTTTGTGATTTCCAGGAATATAAAAGGAGGATATAATCAAAACTCTAAGCCTGCATGATATTGAATTCTTTCCTCCCCCCCCACCCCTAAAAAAAAAAAAAAAAAAAAAAATCGCCACTTAAAGAGTTCTCGCTTTACATTTCCAAGAAGAGATGCCAGTTCATAAACAGTTTTCAGTGATTTACTTCAGCGCAAATGAGTTGTTTCATATTTTGCAGTGTCTTTTCATGATCATTTGCATCTATTACCAAACCCTCATCCTATTGGCTTCTCCTTACTCCACACGGACTCTGCACCGCATGATTGTGAAAGGAAGAGTGTGGGAGAATAAAGAAGGAAAAGCGAGCGAGGGGGAGCGAGCGAGGGAGAGGGAGGGCGAGGGGAAGGGAGAAGGAGGTGGGGTGAATATACGGATTAAATATGTTTAACTACCTCCATTAATGAGATAYCGCTCGCCTCACAACAAATCACGTACCTAGACCACCCAAAAGATTGATTTTTGGGGAGTGTTGGAAAATTAAAGAGGAGCGCTCGCAGTCGTTAATTTCGAAATTTTAACGAGGCAGTTTTAGCCTTTTTAAATGTCAGGGTCGCTTTGGAAAACTGTAAAAGAACACGATTTAATTGCTACCAGTTTTAAAAGGTCCTATAAATGTAATTGGTATTTTAATACAAGTTATCAAATCATACAGCTTCTTATCCTAAACATATTTTAAAACAAACGAGGTAGTCATATTTAACATTTTAATGATCAATTTCCTTATTATTGATAAAGGTTTAACTATCGCATGAAGGGAATTGCGCCTGTAATAGCCCCAAAAAAGGCCGTAAACTGTTTAACAAACTATAAAGCGCCATCAAGCCGGGGATGTTGTTGTTGTTTATGCCGCACTCCATAAAAGCCGCTCGGCTTTTACGAGTCCATCAACGCCGAGCTTTCCGCGGGAGCCKTGCGCGGCCGCGGCCGGGCGCGGAGGTGTCAATATTGAATTAAAACCATCGCCGTTTTTCACGTTTTTCACCCAGAACATCGGCTTTGCGCCGCTCGCCCTCGCTGCCTCCTCCTCCTCTTCCTCCTCCTCCTCCTCCTCCTCCTCCTCGCCCAGGAGATGCGCTCGGGGATGACTCAAAACTCAAAATTCCAACCCCACCTCGCCCCCCACAACTTCCACGTCTTTATTTCATTATTCTTCGTTTCATTCTTTTTATTTCATTCTTTTTATTTCATTCTTTTTATTTCATTCTTTTTATTTATTTCTTTTTTTTTTAACTTCATTTTTTCCCTTTTTTTTTTTTTCCCCAGGGTAAAACCCGGAGGGGTGGGGAGAGAGGGGAGAGCAGAGAAATTTCTCTCTTATTGGCGTTTGGGAAGAGCGGAGCACAAAGTTGCCCCTCGGATGCCAGCGCTGCAATTTTCCAGCGCCGGGAACACACAGGGGGTAGATTTGGAAATTCATTTCTCGCACTCAGCAAATATTACCCAGACGTTCCTCGGTTAATAACGAGCCGAACCCTCCCTGCCCCGGCCCCCCAGAGCCCCCCGCAATTCCAGATGGGTTTTCCAGCCTTTCCAGCCTCTCTTTTCCACCTCAATTTGGGTTTTTTCCCCCGCTTTGCCCCGCCTGGGTTTGCGCTGTTTCCCCATCTCCTCCGTCCGAGCGGGGCTGGAGGCAAAAACTGAATTTTGGGAGGGTTCCGCTCCAGCCCAGGGACAAAATCCAACCTCCAAAAGAGGGAAAAGTTGAAATATTTCAGTTTTTCTACCTTGGTTTAAAAACAATTTCAAAAACCCTCACTAAAATCCTCAGCGGGGGAAGGCAGGGAGCGAAGGAAGGCAGAAAGGAAGAGGAAAACAAGGAAGAAAACCGAGATAGCAACGGAATAAAACTTTAAAGGCATCCTTAGAGAAATAATTTAAGTAAATACGCTTCCTTTATTTTGTGCRGGGATAATTCCAGCCGAGCCTAAGAGCCTTTCCCAGTAATTATTGCTGCTGGAGCACTTGCAGCGCTATAATTAAAGCTTTTCTCGCCCCTCTCAAAGACGAGTTAACATTTTCTTTTTTCTCCCCACTTTTATTGCCCATTGAGCAGATTTGGGTTTCATAAAACCATCCGAAGAGCCCCGAAAATGGTGCGGGGAAGTAAACAGAGCTTTGGAACCTGGCAAAGGGGGAAATGCTGGAATATTCAGGGGAGGAAAAAAAGGAATGAAATGAAAACGGGATCGAGAGAAGTGAATTCGGGGCAGAAGTTCCTCCTCCCGAAGTTTGGGAAGGGGGAAAAGGGGCAGGAATGGGGGAGTTGGGCTGGGAAAGGAACATTTTGGGCAAATGCGGGAGGATTTGGGTGCTCCGGGAGCTCCGCAAAGCTCGGGAATCAGCGGCTGATCCTAAATCATCGCCGCGCCGCGCCCGGCTCCCGATGAAAGGAAAATGTTTCCATTCCAAGGAAAACCCAGCGAGTGCGCGGGGTGGGCGTCGGGCAGGGATAATTTATAAATACCCAGCGGAGGAAAAGATTTATTGGGAATTCATAAGGAAAAAAAAAAAACCCTGAAAGATCCTCAAATCCTTTCCTCGCGAAACCTCAAGTTTGCTCTGCTCTGCCTCTCGCCGAATGCACAGGGGCGAGATTTTTCTTCATTTCCCTCATTTATTTCTGTTTGCGCTCGTATTTCACGTCGTGSCGATGAAACGGAGCCTCGAGATGCCGAAACTTTGCCTCTTAAAATAAGATTTCCCTCCCTGAGCTGCTGCGTGTGGGTTGGAATTGTTCCGCCCTCACCCAAAATCTCGATTTTTTGGAGCGGCGGGAGCGGTTTCTGSTGGACCTCGGGAGCAATTCTCAGTCAGGGAAAAAAACCCCGTTTATACCAATTTGAAAGAAAACCCATCTTGAAATTATTGCCGCCTTTTGTAGCGGAAGAATTTGCAACATCTGAGTAATTTTTTGCCTCGTAATTCTGAGGAATCAAAGGCCAAAATCAAAGCGAACTGGTGGAGTTAAAAGTTGACATTATTGCCGCCGCATCGGGGGTGTATTTAAATGTGCCCCAAACCGCCGGGGTTTARGAGCATTTTGGGTTCATTTACTCGTTTGTGGCATTTTWAAAAAATATTTCTGAAGCTKTTAAAGTGAAGAATTCAAGGGAAGAGCATCAGCTCTGCCAAAAGATGGGGCGGCCACGCCAGAAATGAGTGGTTCAACTTCWAAAAAAACCCMAATGCTCTTGTTTTGTTGCATGGTTGAGTTGGTTTTTTWAAAAWTTATTTTWTTTATTTATTTCTTTTTAATCCTGCGGTGGCTGGGATTATAAAACACATAAAATATCGAGCGGGGAAAGCGCAGATCATCCTAACGGCCGAGAGGAAAAAATATTGTCCCGGCTCTGCGCGTCCCTTTCTCCCCGAAATCTTCGAGCCTCTCTCTTTTTTCAACCCCGCACACGTAAATCTGCGGCCTTGGGGTAATTTCAGCTGTCCTCCCACCTCCGGAGCAGCAGCAAACAAAACCCGGCGCTTTTTTATTCCCTCTTAAACGAACATTTAGCGGAGATGCGCGCCCCACCTCTCCYCGCAGCTCCGCCGCCGCGTTGCCGCGGTGTTTTTCCCCTTCCCAGCCTCACATAATTTAGCCTGGATCAAAAAAAAAAAGGAGATGTAAGCTATAAACCGGGCAAAGCAGCGATAATTAACCCAATATTTTACCTAATGGGATCAAGGTGTTCGCGCCCGGGGGGCGCCTCTAGCGTGGAGCGACGGCGCCACCTCGCGGCCGCGCGMGGAACTGCAGCCGGAGCGTCCCCGGCGGGGGGGAAACCCCAAAAAAAGGGAAAAAACATCAAAATAAAGAATTTTAAATTTTATCCTGGCTGGGAGGATAAAACAGCGCAAAAAAAAAAAAAAAAAAAAAAAAAAAGAAAAGCGAAAAGGAAAGGAGGCGCGGGAGGAAAAGAGGAGGAAAACGAGAATGAGGTTTTTTGTCGCCTGGAGTTTTCTCAAACTGCGGCAATAAAAAAATAAAATTTAAAAAGAAAGAAGAGGCGAAGTGGGTTCGCTTTTGAAGAGCGCTATTGTTTCARATTCCGAGACTAAACAATTGGTCATTCTGCTGCCCGGGAGGCGAGGGGGGGCACGGCCGGGGCTGTAAAGTCATCAAGAGCTTCCCCAGCCCAGACGTCTCGCCAGAACTTCGAGTGTGCGAGCGCTGGGGGTGCCTTCTGTGCGTGCGTTGTTGTTGTTGTGTGCAGGCCTGGAATTGCTTTAAAGGAGAAAAAAAAAAGAAAAAAAAAGGTTAAAAAAAAAAGGAAACAAAAAAAAAAGAACAAAGGGAATCGTCCCGAGCGCTGGATTTTTCACGGCATCTGCAAGAGAAGAATAAATTAGCAAAAGTCCCTCCCCAGCTTTTCTTTTTTTTTTTTTTTTGCTCCAATTCTGATTTTTTTTGAGCTGCCCCTCCTTAAAAAAAAAAAGGAAAAAAAAAAAGAAAAAAAAGAATAAAAAGAAAAGAAAAAGAAAAGAAAAATAAAAGAAAATTAGAAGAAAAATAAAAGGAAAATAAAGTCAAAAGAGGGGAAGCTGGCGAGCGGCAGCCCGAGCGCTTTTCCGCGCGGCGCTTCCCCGCGCTCCCGCTCCTCGCAGTAATTCAGGAGTTCCTGAAAGTTTTCTTGCGCYGTTTCCTTTACAGCCGCTCAGTTCCTTAACCTTCAGAAATTTATACCCTATAAAGTTTTATAGCGGTCATATTCTTTTATGGCAGCGCGCTGCGCTGRATTTTCCTTTCTTTATGACAAGTTCCTTCCCTCTCCGCGAGCTCCCAAAATCTTCCTTCTTCTTTTMTTCTCCTTTTGTTTTCTTTTCAGAGCTGCCCCAAAGAAAGGAGATTTTTTTTTCCCCTTTTTTTCCCCCCTTAAGAAGTGAAATATTGCCCTTTAGAGCGGCCCGTTTTGTTAAAAATTTACGGGACGGAAGATTCTGGGTTCTGTTCCTTCGCTACCTGTTTTCCTGCGGGTCAGCGGACTCGGGGTTTGTTTGGTGCTTTAAATTGTTATTTTAATTTTTTTTTTTAATATAAAATCGCTTTCCAGGCACTTGCGGGGCTTCGCGAGCAATAAAAAGTCAAAGGAATTTCGGGAGGGAATCGCAGGAATCGCTCCTGGAAAAGGAACCGCGCGTCCAAGCCGAGGTGACGCCGAGCGGGGAGGGCGGGTGGGTTTTTTTGGGTTTTTTTGTTTTTTTTTTGGTTTTTTTGGTTTTCTGGGTTTGTAGGGTTTTTTTTTGGTTTTTTTTGTTTTTTGGGTTTTTTGGGGTTTTTTTTTGTTTTTTTTGGGTTTTTTAATCTTTTCGGGAAAAGTTTCTCCTCGCCAAGAGGAGAATAAAGCGAGGAACGGCAGAAATCCGCGTCAGCCTTCTCCCCTCAGGCTGGGGCGGGAATAACGAGACGAAAGCTCCAAAAATGAGAAATAAACCCGCGAACAAGGGGGAAAGGCAGCCCAACCTCGGGAGCCAGAATTCGAAATTCTATCAATAATTTTTGATTTTGAAACATTCGGAGCGCCAGCGAGTTCGGGCGGGCGCCAGCAAACACTTGCTGCTCCCGAGCGTAATTATTGCGGAATTATTTCGGAATTATTGCGGAATATTGCGGAATTATTTCGGATTATTTCGGAATTATTGCGGAATTATTGCGGAATTATTTCGGAATTATTTCGGAATTATTTCGGAATATTTTCCACTTCTCCTGGGCTGATTTTTGGCAATCTGAACCCCCAAAAAAAGGAGGAAAAACCAGGGCGGGAATAATTCCGGGATTTGGGGTGAGGAACACAAAGACAGAGCGCTGCTCGTTGTTCTAAAATCGATTTTTATTCTGGAGCATTAAAACATCTCTGGAAAATACATCCGGGCTGATGCTACAGAAAACAAAAATTTTCCAACATTTTATCTTTTTTTTTTCTTTTCTTTTCTTTTTTTTTTTTTATTTTAAGAGTATTTCCTAATAAAATCAGCTAACATCTTCCATTCTATTCTCAAAGAACCTCATAATCGTCATCTTAAAAATATCTGCTCTTTAGCACAACTCTAAGGAAAGCGAGAAAAAATCCGTTCCTAAATCCCGGTGGCCGATGGGGTCGCGAAACATCGAGGAACTCGTGGGAAACGCGCCTGGAGATGAAAATAAAGAGGCAAAAAATGGAAATAAAGAGGATTTKGGCAAATCCGGGCTCCGTCGGGGACCTGAGGGGTTCGAGGAGAACCGAGCGGACCTGGAAAATTCCGCCCAGCTCAAACTTCATTTCCCACCCGGTTTTAATTCATTTAATCGCCTTAAAAAACAAACAAAATGAAATAATCCGCATTTAGAGAAATCTTCCTGCTGGCCGCAGCTCAAAACGCCTGAAAAATTGGAATTTTTTGAATTTTAAACCCAGAGCGAAGTTGGGTGGAGCTGAACTCCCTCCGGCAGCAGAAGGGTTAAGTTTGGGAGCAGCTTCGGGCTGGGAAGTTTCACCCCAAAAATATGAACCCCAAAAATGAAACAAATTTCTGGGGAATTCCCCCAAACCCTTCAGCTCCGCTTTCTCTTCAAAGGGGGGAGATAATTTGGAGTTTTTTGGGGTTTTGGGTGGTTTTTTTGGGTTTTTTAACCCTTTTTGAGAGGGTTTGGAGCGGCGGAAATTTCGGCGCAGCTCCTCGGGTTTTATCTCGGGATCGCGGAGGGAGAGGAAGGAAAAAAATAAGAAAAAAAATAGGAAAAAAAAAGGAAAAAAAACAAAAACAAAAAACCAGAAAAACTAAAAAGCAGGAGCAGTTTCCAAAGCCGCAAATCCGCGGGGTTTCGCTATCGCTGCTGCCCAGAGCGGCCCCGCTGATAAAACTTTCCCCGGAGCACGCCAGGAGCCTGGGAACAGATTTGCGCTGGTTCCTCCTGATAAACTGCAGAAAAAATGACTTTTCTGGGCTTTTTTCCCCCTCCTCTCTCCATCCCGGAGCTCCTCGAAAGCCTCCAAGTCCAAATCCCGCGCACGGAGCCGACTGGAGAAGTTTATTTCGATTTTTTAAAATTTTTTTTTCTTTTTTTTTTTTTTTGTTCCAGCCACTACCAACGGCAGAACTCTTCGAAAAACTTTTTTTTAAAGTTTTAAAAAAATATTAAAAACAGGAAGGAAAAGCCACAGCACTGACAGAAACACGAGCACGAACACGGGTCACAAACACCCACACGGAACCGAGCTGAACTAAACCCCCCCTGCCCTCCCCAGCCCTCCCCGAACCCCAAATTCATCCCAAAAAAACCCAAAAAAACCCAAATCCACCGCCCTGGATCCGCGCTGCAGCCTCCGCTGTGCCGGGGTGAGGATGAGGATGGAGAAACTTTCGGGAAATCGCGCTGAGAAACGACCAAAAAATCCCCGCGGGGCCACCCCGAGCCGGCGCGGAGAGTTCAAGTATTCCAAAATAAGAATTCCAAAAAAAAAAAAGCGGGCTGGGTTTGGCACTTCTATCTCTGCAGCAGCTCAGGAAAAAAAAAAAGTCCAAAAATCCTCAAAATAAATTATAAATATCGAGCGCTACCAAGGACGGCCCTCCCTGAAAGCTCCACTAAAGGTAGTTTGTTTTTATTTTAAATTTTTTTTTTGTGGATTTTTTTTTTTTGTCTGTTTGTTTGTTTTTCTTTTTTTTTTTTTTAATTAAATTTTTAAACTAGAAAATCCCGTTTTTCCTCCTCTTTAAAAAGTTCGGGATCACTTGGCRGGGGTTCTTCCGCCCTTTTCTTTTTCTCCTCAATCATTTACCAGGCGGCTCGGGGGGTGCCCCACGCTCCCCTTCCTTTCTTTTTTTATTTTATTTTTTCCTCCTTCCCAGCACAAAACACCCAAATCCAGGCGATTCCGCCCCAAAAAAATCTTTTCCTCCGAGTCCCAATTTCCTCCAAAAGCGCGGCCGGAATCCAAATTGAATAATTTGGATTATTCAAATAATAATAATTTGAATAATTGAAATAATGCGAATTCCGCATCGCAAATCGAGATTTTAAAAAGTGAAATAAAAAGGGGAAAAAAAAAAAAGGGGGGGACCCCAAATTGGGGCTGTCAGGGAGCGGTCAGGCCGGGCTGGGGCTGGTAAATGATTTGTTGGGTGTAATTAAAGGCGGCCTTAATGAATGTGTCTGTCTTGCAGGAGTTTAATTAAAGCGTCTGGGTGCTCGGCCACCTCCAGAGCGTCTGGGAGCGTTTGGGGTGGGGGAAAAAACCCAAAATCTTTGGGAGAGAAAGAGGAAAATAACGGTGAGGTTTGGGGGTGGCCGAGTTGGGGTTTTTAAAAATTTTTTTGGGGGAAAAATTAAATTAAAAAGGGGAAAAGTTGGTCCGACACTGGGGAGGGGAAAAATGGGGTGGAAAAAAGGAAACAAGGGAAGGGAAATGAATCCCAAAAAGGAAACAAGGGAAGGGAATGAACCCCAAAAAGGAAACGAGGAAAGGGGAATGAGCCCCAAAAAGGAACAAGGGAAGGGAAATGAACCCCAAAAAGGAAACGAGGGAAATGAACCCCAAAAAGGAACAAGGGAAGGGAATTAATCCCAAAAAGGAACAAGGAAAGGGGAATTAACCCCAAAAAGGAGCCGCGCTTTGGGCCGGCTTGCACCAGAAGAAAAAAAGAGATTAAAATAATTAAAATAACCAAAATTTCGGCTGGAACAGCCGGGTTGGGACTGGGGGAGGATCCAGCGGCGCTTTTGGGGCGGTTTGGAGAAAAACGCTGAGATTTGGGGGCGCTGCCTCTGTCCTGTCACTCCTTGCCCCAAAAGGAGCTGAGTTTTGGGCCAGGTTGCCCCAGAAGGCAAAAAAGATATTTTTAAAGAGGAAAAAAACCAAAATTTCAGCTGGAACAGCGGAGTTGGGACTGGGGGGAGGATCTGGTGCCACTTTTGGGGCGGTTTGGAGAAAAACGCTGAGATTTGGGGGCGCTGCCTCCGTCCTGTCACTCCTTACCCCAGCAAGAGCTGAGTTTTGGGCGGAAAAGAGATTTTTAAAGAGGAAAACAACCGGAATTTCAGCTGGAACAGCACGGGGGAGGATCCAGCGCCACTTTTGGGGCAGTTTGGAGAAAAACGCTGAGTTTTGGGGGCGCTGCCTCTGTCCTGTCACTCCTTGCCCCAAAAGGAGCTGAGTTTTGGGCTCCTTTCACCTCCGTTCTCTGGAAGAGATTTAAATAATGAAAATAACCAAAATTTCAGCTGGAACAGCGTGGCTGAGGATCCAGCGCCGCTTTTGGGGCAGTTTGGAGAAAAACGCTGAGTTTTGGGGAGTGGACGGCCGCCCCCAAAACTCAGCAGTTTTCCTCCAATGCCCACAAAAGCTACACCGGATCCTCCCCTGCGCTGTTCCAGCGGAAATTTTGGTTTAGTTTAATTCGAAACCTCTTCCTGACGTATAAGGCGGGTCAGCCAACAAACTTCGCGCGACGTTTTGGAGTCTTTTTGGCTTTATCTTTCATTACAGGATGCAGGGATATGACGTAGCATGTTTAGGAGTGGAGTTACGAGACGACGACGAAGGGCGAGAACGTGCATCCCAAACTAGAGCGCTTTTTTTACTGGTCCCAAAACCCTAAAAGCTCCTGTTTACTATCAGACTTCTCTACCTCCCCCTGCTACAAGTTCCAATTTTACTGCAAGGGTGGTAAAGCCTTTTTCCAGGGTCTAGTTGTTTGCTCTTCTCAGCATATGTTGTGTTTTGAGTTCTTAATTATTTATAGCTCTCTTCTTTGGAATTTTTCCCTGCAAAGTGGATTCTGTTAAGGACTCTCTTGTGCTGACATTTCTAGATGATTGTTGATCGCTAACACTCTCACAGGACTCACTCCATTGACGTCTGTTCAGTAGCTCGTTTATCAGTGGGTATGCACAAAGTTTTTCTTTGAGGACTTCTTTGATTAGAGAAGCATGCTGCAGCTCCGACTTGACTGCAGAAAGGTCGTGCTGATGGAAGCGCAGGGTGCTGAACCAGGATTTGTGTGGAAGTCTGGGACAGCAGGGAGAAGTGTGCTCTGTGCCTGTTATTGTCTCGTAAACTGCTCATGTCCCTAAACTTTTGCTATAGCAGTAAGTTTTTTCTCCAAACCGCCCGAAAGCTGCGCCGGTCTCTCCACTCCACGCTACTGCAGCATGATCTTGCTGGTGGTATCGACAAGAGCAACCACGATGAAAGGAATACATGGTAACCTTGTTTTTCTTTTTTTTAGACGGATTCTCGTTTTTTGAGTTTCTCTTGCATCTATACTCAGCGCGCAAAAGTAGCTGAAGAACGTCCGAATGTTGTGGGATGCGCCTCATGGTGCAGAGTTGGCTAAGACGTAGTGAGGACGATATTCAAGTCCTGTGGCGGGTGCTTCCTCTACTCACTCCTACTCTCATGTGTTTCTCCTCCAAACATCGCCGGCCAATCTACTCTTCTCTTCTT
>NDFG01000147.1:165243-175796 GCA_002167245.1 Sporophila hypoxantha | reverse complement strand
CTAGAAATAATTTCAAAATTCCGAATTATGCCCGGGGCTGGCCAAAAGCGGAAGGAATTCCCCGGCGGGCTGAAATTTCGAACTTTTTTTTTGGCGAAGTTTTACAGGAGGCCTAGTTAAAAGGCAGAGCGTTTTGTTTCCCGTGAATGCCCCAAACTCTGAGAGTTTCATAATCAATTCTTTGACATTTTCGTGCCGCTTTTTTGGGTTTGTTATTTAGCCGCGCCGTAGTGGATTGTGCCTCCGGAATGCGGCGGCGTGGGTGAAGGAAAAAAGGTGGCGTGAAAAGGGTTGTAATGGCTGTTGAAAAAAAAATTGAGGAAAAAACAAAAGAATGGGTGTGAAAAAAAAAGGTTGGGTGACAAAAAGTAAAAATAAAAGGGAAAAAAAGGGTCGGATAAAGAGACACTAAAATAGGTGAAAAAATGAAAAAAAAAAAAAGGGGAAAAATGTGTAGAAAATTAAAGGGAAAATAAAAGAAAAAAAAAGTTTTGGATGGAATAAAAATAAAAAAAGGTGGAGAAAAAAAAGGCTATTCTCTCTCCACTGGGAAAAAGGTGGCAAAAAAAGGGAATAAAAGAAAAGGAAAAAAGATAAGGGTGGGCAGGCTAAAAGTAAAAAAGGGTTGGAAAGTGGAATATAAAAAAAGGGTGTTGTTGTCCTTAGTTGGTAGAAGAAGGTGACGATAAAAAAACGGTTAAAATTTAAAGAAAAAGTGGACAAAAAAAAAGCGTGTAAAAAAAAGGGGTAATGAAAAAAAAATAAAAGGTGGAACAATAAAAGGTGAAAAAATAAAGCGCCGTGAACAATTATAAATGGAAAATAAAGGGAATTAATTAAAGGGGAAAAACAATAAAAAGAAAGTGGGAAAATATAAGGGTGGGAAAAAAATGAAAGGGAAATATGAAAAAAATCAGGTCGTTGTCTGCCTGAAAAAATTATCGGAAAAAAAAAAAAGGGGAAGAATAATAAGAAAAATAATAAAGTGTGGTGATACAAAAATAGGGGGAAAAAGGGGGGAAAAAATAAGGCTCGAAAAAAAAAGGATAAAAAATAAAAAAAAGTGAAAAATAAACAAAAAAATGAATAAATGAAAGGAACCCCGTGTGCCACGCTGCTGTTGGCCACACCGGCCACCCCCGCGCCTCCTCATTTCTTTTTCTCATTTTTTTTGTCCTGGATCCATAAAAATCCTGAAAATTTCCGTTGTGTTTTTACTCCTCGAGTGCTCCGTAAATCGTAAATAAATCGTATTTGTTTCTCAGGGGGTTTCCGCTTTTCTCTCTTTGTCTTGCTCAAATGTTGGGTGAAGGGAAAGGTTGCTGCCCTCGATTCTGGGGAAAATTAAAATAAAAATAATAAAATCAAAATAAAATAAAAGGAGTATTTCCGGATTTGGGCTTACTCTGTAAACATTGGTGCTCCATTTGGCTTCTCTTTATTTCTTTTCTAAATTTTTTTTCCCAAAACCTGAGAATTTGAGTTGTTTTTTTCACCTCCTCAGTGCTCTCTAAATCGTAATTAAATCAATTTATTTTCCAGGGGTCTTTCTCGCCCTCATAAATGTGGTTGGTGCGTGAAAACGGTGTAGTCCCTCGATCTGGGGGAAAAATAAAAATAAAATAAAAAAAAGGTATTTTCATGGATTTGGGTTGTGTGACACTCGGGCTCCAATTTCTCTCTTTTTTTCAATTTTTTCCCCAAAACCTGAGATTTTGGAGTGGTTTTTTACTCCTCAGTTGCCCTAAATCGTAAATAAATCGATTTTATTTCCAGGGTTCTGCGGCCTCATAAATGTTGGGTGAAGGGAAAAAGTGGTTGCCCTCGATCTTGGGAAAATAAAATAAAATAAAAAATAAAGTAAAAGGTGATTTTCATGGATTTGGATGTGACACTCGGCTCAATTTCCCTCATTTGTTTCCCCATGTTTTCCCCCAAAAATCTAGATTTCGGGTGTTTTTTTTTACTTCCCTTGCCTCCTAAACCCTGAGGATAAATCGATTTTATTCCAGGGTTCTTGTGCTCGTAAATTGTTGGGTGAAGGGAATAAGCGGTGCTCACGATCCGGGGAAAATAAAAATAAAATAAAATAAATAAAATAAAATAAAATATAAAAAAATAAAAATAAAATAAAATAAAATTAAAATAAATAAAATAAAATATAATAAAATAAAATAAATATAAAGCAAATTTAAAATAAAATAAAGATAAATAAAATAAAATAAAATAAAATAAAATAAAATAAAATAATAATAAAATTAAATAAATAAAATAAATTAATATAAAAATAAGTGATTTTCTCTGATTTGGCGCCATAACCACTCTGGGGCTCATTGGTCCGCTCATTGTTTGTTCGCCCAGGTTTTCCCCCGAAAGAATCTGAAAGATTGGGGTGTGTTGGTGGTGTGTTTTTTGTCAGCTCCCATTGCTCCCAATACCTCTGCACAGGCGCTAAAATGAGGGAAAATCCATTTTGACCTCTTTCTCGGCAGCAGAATAAATCAATCAACCAATTTTCATTTCCCAGACCCTAGAATAAATCCTGCACATGGCCGCTCAAAATGAGCAGAATAAATTTTTGATATTTTCACCTTTTCAGCCAGAATAATGTAAAGAGAATATTTTCATTTTCCCAGGCCCGCTTAACATGGCGTCAGGCGCTATAAATGATTGGGGTAAATACTTGTAATTAAATTCTAATTTTCGCCCATTTCCTGCCCCTCGGACGCTCGTGCCATGTTCCGTATGCGATGAGGAAGAAGTGATGAAGGGAACGAGAGTGTACGGATGATGCAGGAGTGACTATGGGTGGAGAATTGATGTTCGAATGTGATCACGATGGCTAGATTGAGTGAGGATATATATGGTGATAAGTTATGATGCATGTGATGAAGTGATGATACTGTGATGAGATGGCGATGATATGCATGAAGATTGACATGACATGAGATAGTGAGATATGACACGATGATGATGCATGGACTTCGATGTATGATTGATGACGATGTCGATGATAGTGACTGATGATATGCTGATGATGATTGATGATTGAAATGAGAGAAGTTGATGATCGATGATGACATGTGATGTGATGTGAAGGTGCAATGACGATTATGCATGTAGTTGATGAATGATGCGATTGATGATGACGATGTAATAGGTGTATGATGGTGAGTGATGATGAAGATGCGATGATGATGATGATGATATGATGCATGAGCGTGATGAATGAGAGTCGATGATGTCGGATGATTGATGATGAATGATGATGTGATGATTGGTGTGCAGTTTATGATGACGTATGATTATGATGATGATGTATGATGATTTGATGATGATGATGAAGATGATGGTGATGATGACGATGATGATGATGATGATGGTGACGATGACGATGATGATGGTGATGATGATGATGATGGTGATTATGACAATGATGATGAAGGTGATGACAATGATGATGAAGGTGATGATGATGGTGATGATGACGACGATGACGATGATGATGATGACGATGATGATGAAGGTGATGAAAAGCCCCCAGCCCCACCCTGAGCTGTCCCCCCGCCCGGATTTCCTCCAAAAGAGGCGATTTTGGGGCTCCTTTGGTGCAAAAGTGAAACAAATCCGGGGTGAGGGGAGGAGCGGCCGAAATTTGGGGTCAGTCTCGATTTGGGCAGCTCTGGGGGCAGCTCTGGGGACAATGTGGGGACACTGTGGGGGCACTTTGGGGACACTGTGGGGACAATTTGGGGGCACTTTGGGGACAGTTTGGGGACACTTTGGGGACATTCTGGGACATTCTGGGACATTCCGGGGACACTTTGGGGGCACTTTGGGGACAGTTGGGGGACAGTTTGGGAACAATTTTGGGGAGAAATTGGGGACATTGTGGGGACACTCCGGGGACACTGTGGGGACACTGGGGACATTCTGGGGACACTTTGGAACAATCTGGGGACACTCTGGTGACAATTTGGGGACACTTTGAGAACAATTTGGGGACACTGTGGGGACACTGGGAACATTCTGAGGACACTCTGGGACAATTTGGGGACACATTGGGGACAATTTGGGGATATTTTGGGGCATTCTGGGGACACTTTGGGGACTCTGTGGGGACAAATTGGGGACACTTTGAGAACAATTGGGGGTCAATTTGAGGACCCTTTGGGGACACTCTGGGACACTTTGGGGGCATTTTGGGGCATTCTGGGGACACATTGGGGACACTTTGGAACAATTTGGGGACACTGTGTGGACACTCTGGCGACAATTTAGGGACATTTTGGGGACACTGCGAACAATTTGGGGACACTCTGGGGACACTGTGCGGAGAATTTGGGGGCACTTTGGGGACATTTTGGGGCATTCTGGGGACACTTTGGGGACACTTTGGGGCACTGGGAGGACACTGGGGACATTTTTGGGACACTGTGGGGACAATTTGGGGACACTTTGCGAACAATCTGGGGACACTCCGGGCCCAGCCGAGTGGGGACTGTCCCCAGGCGAGTGACCCGCGAGCTCCCCTCTCCTTTCCTGGGATTATTCCAAAATCATAATTAATTAATTAATAATTAACCCCGAAATCCGCCGCTTGCTCCCCTCCGGGGCAAATCTTTCCAACTTTTCGCGTTTCTATCTGATTTTTTAAATTTATTTTTTAATTTTTTATTTCCGGGGCAAATCCCGGTTTTTTTCCAACTTTTCGCGTTTCTACGTGATTTTTTAAATTTATTTTTTTATTTTTTATTTCCCCCTTCCTGTTTGAAAGCAGCCGAGGACTTTTCACGTTTCTACCTGATTTTTAAATTTTTTTTTAATTTATTTTTTTATTTCCCCCTTCCTGTTTTAACCCAGCCAAGGACTTTTCGCGTTTCTATCTGATTTTTAAAATTTTTTTAAATTTATTTTTTATTTCCTCCTTCCTGTTTTAAAGCAGCCGAGGACTTTTCGCGTTTCTACCCGATTTAAAAAAATATTTTTAAATTTATTTTTTATTTCCCCCTTCCTGTTTTAACCCAGCTGAGGACTTTTCGCGTTTCTACCTGATTTTAATTTTTTTTTTATTTATTTTTTATTTCCTCCTTCCTGTTTTAACCCAGCCGAGGACTTCTCGCGTTTCTACCTGATTTTTAATTTTTTTTTTAATTTATTTTTTATTTCTTCCTTCCTGTTTGAAAGCAGCCGAGGGAGAGCCCCCCGTGTTTCCCTTCAGTGAAATACGAACGGGCGGCTCGCGCTGTCACATCCCTCCCCTTTATTACCCCTCAGAAATTATTATTCTTATTTTTATTATTTTTTAAATAATCAAACACAGACTGTCCGCAAGAGATTCGTGTGAAGGGAACTTCCACAAACGCCGTGAGAAGAAAAGTCATGGGTGGGGGAAAAAAATAAGAAAAAAAAAATCAGATTTAAAGGTCGAAACTCGCTGTGTTTGTGCAGCTGATAAATGGCCGGTGCTGGCGGTAAAATAAAAAAATGAAGGAAATGGAATATAAAATGAAGAAATTGGAAATTTAAAATGAGAGAAATGGAATTAAATTGAGAGAACGGAATTTAAATTGAAGGCACAAACACTGTTCCGCTGCTCGCCCGCGTCTCACCTGTATATAAATACCATTCCCGGCGAGGGCAAAAAATAATAATAATATATTAAAAAGACCCTCCCATAAATAAGGCGCTGGATGGCAGCGTGCAGAGAGAAAATAAATTTCCACCAGCGAAGGAGTGAGAAGGGGAACACGAGCGGGTTTTCCATCCGTTGCACGGAAAGATCCAAAAACTCACAAGAAAATCCGGCGGGAAATCCATGTGCGAGCGTTTTCCGCGCCTGCAGGCAGTTGTTTTTTAATATTTTTATCTTTAAGTCTCTTTTTTAACCTTTTTTTTTGAGAGGGCTGGAGGCGAACGGCGCCTTGGAAGACCTGGATTTGGGATCCCGACATTTCAAACCCGTCAGGAAATGAAATCAGAGCTCTGCTCGTATAAAAACAAAACAAAAAAAACTGAAGAAGGGAGAACTCAAGGAGCGGCCGCGGAAAAGTCGGAATTTTTGGGACGAACGAGGCGGAAAGGCGAGTTGGAATTTGAATTGGATGGCGGGAGTGGGGCGCGATGTTGGGAGGAAAGGGAAGAGGGAAGTTTTTAAGAAAATATAAAAATTTCGGAGCGGGAAACTTCTGCGGGCTTGCTGAG
This sequence comes from Sporophila hypoxantha, assembly GCA_002167245.1. NCBI lineage: Eukaryota > Metazoa > Chordata > Aves > Passeriformes > Thraupidae > Sporophila > Sporophila hypoxantha. The sequence goes on along the minus strand of NDFG01000147.1, from coordinate 169,592 downwards.
TCAGCGCGGGGCGGTTTTGCTTGGAGGAAATTCGGGATTTCTGGAATCTCAGTTCTCTTTCTCTGACCTCAATTCCTCCTTTTCGGTCTCAGATTCTCTTTCTCTGATTAAATTCTCTTTCTCTGGTCTCAATTCTCTTTCTCTATTTAAATTCTCTTTCTCTGATCTCAGTTCTGCTCTCTCTACCTCAATTCTCCTTCTCTTGATTTAAGATTTCTCTTTCTCCGATCTTTAATCTCTTTCTCCGACCTCAATTCTCGTTTCTCTGATCTCAGTTCTCTTTCTCTGATTTAAATTCTCTTTCTCTAATTTCAATTTCTCTTTCTCGCGTCTCAATTTCTCTATTCTCCGACCTCAATTCTCTTTCTCTGCCTTTAAATTCTCTTTCTCTGGTTTCAATTCTGCTTTCCTCTAGTTTTTAAATTCGTCTTTCTCAGATCTCAATTCTCTTTCTCCGAGTCTTAATTCTCTTTCTCTAATTTCAACTCCGTTTCTGATGATTCAAGTTGTCTCTTTCTCTGATCTCAGTTCTCTTCTCTGATTTAAATTCTCTTTCTCTAATTTCAATTCTCTGTTCTCTGGTCTCAATCCCTTTCTCTGATCGTAATTCTCTTTCTCTGATCTCAATCTTGCTTTCTCTGAAGTTAATTTCTCTTTCTCTGATTTAATTCTCTGTCTCTGATCCCAGTTTCTCTCTCTCTGACCTCAAATTCTCCTTCTCTGGATTTAAAATTCTCTTTTCTCTGATCCCAATGCTCTTTTCTCTAATTTTCAAGTTTCCCTTTCTCCGACCTCAATTTCCTTTCTCATGAATCCCAATGTCCCTTTCTCTGATCCAATTCTCTCTCTCGACCTCAATTCCCTTTCTCCGACCTCAGTTCCCTTTCTCTTACCCCAATTTCATCTTTCTCGGCTCTGCAGAGAAGGAAACAATTTGCCACAGAAATTCCCAAATCCCCTCCTGGCGGGCAGATCGGGCATTTCCCGGCTGCCAAACCCCAAATATCCCTGAAAYATTCCGATTTTCGGCCCGCGCCTTTCACTGATTTATAAGTTTTGGCTTAAGGAAGGAGCAATTGCGGCTGGTTCTTCTTTAAACCACTTTTAAAAGTTTTTTTTTTGGTTATTTTTTATAAAATCTGGCGACTTCTTCCGGCCGGTTTCGCCTCCTGAGCTCCGGAGGAGATTTGGGTTTTTCCCCCCGCCCTGAAGCGCAGCCGGGGCGGGATTTTGGGGCGATTTCCCAGGATTTTAGGCCCACCTGAGGGATTTCAGGGTTTTTCCTGGGCCGGTTTGGGTTTGGGAGCTGATAAGGGAGTATCGATAAAATCTGAGGGTGAACTCAGATAAATCCCTGATAACTCAACCTTCAAAGCGTTTATTTTAAATTATATTAAACATTCTAATATTATAATTATAACAATTATAATCACAACGAGCACATTTTTGGGGGTTTTTTGGGGTTTTTTGGGGGGTTTTTTTGGGGTTTTTTTGGGGTTTTTGGGGGTTTTTTTTGGCTTTTAAAGGTCAGAAAACAGAATTAAAACCCCGCCATCATTTTTGAATAATACCTTTAGGCATGTGAGAGGTTCTGAAAGAAACTTCAGTCGGGGGTTCCCACTCCCCAACACGCGAAATTCCCTCCTGAAGGGTAAAACTTTGGGGGAAAAAGAGGCTGAAATGGGTTTTTTGTGGCCTAAAAGGCGAAGGATCTACCTTGGCCATTTCCTGTGCCGGGTTTGAATGCTGCGGGCTGTTAAAAATCCGAGAAGGAGGGAGGGAGAAGGAGGGAGAAGGAGGGAGAAGGAGGGGGGAATTCCTTGTCTGAGGAGAAGCAAAAACAATTTACACACGGGGGCAATTTTCCAAGGAGAGAAAGTTTACCCTGGCTTGAAAAAAAAAAGCAAAAAAAGCAAAAAAAAAGCTAAAAAAACCGATTTTAAATGAGGTTTGTAACTTCGGCAGTTCATAAACCGCTCGGGATCCGCGTCCCTGGAAAGTGGGAGCGTGTGTGAGTTTGGGAAATGGGAAAAAAAGGGAAATAAATTCGGGTTTGTTGGAGTGTGAGTGAGTTTGGGAAAGGAAGAAGGGAAATAAAATCGGGTTTGTTGGAGTGTGAGTTTGGGAAGGGAAAAAGGGAAATTAAATGAGGTTTGTTGGAGCTGGGTGAGTTTGGGAAGGAGAAAAAGGGAAATAAAGTCGGGTTTGTTGCAGTGTGATTTGGGGAAGGGAAAAAGGGAAATTAAATGAGGTTTGTTGGAGTGTGAGTTTGGGAAAGGGAAAAAGGGAAATAAAGTCGGGTTTGTTGGAGTGTGAGTTTGGGAAGGGAAACAGGGAAATTAAATGAGGTTTGTTGGAGCTGGGTGAGTTTGGGAAAGGGGAAGAAAAGGGAAATAAAATCAGGTTTGTTGGAGTGTGAGTTTGGGAAGGAGAAAATGGGAAATAAATTCGGGTTTGTTGGATCTGGGTGAGTTTGGGAAAATAAAGTCGGGTTTGTTGGAGCTCACGTGAGTTTGGGAAGGGAAAAAGGGAAATAAAGTCGGGTTTGTTGGAGCGTGGGTGAGTTTGGGAAGGGAAAAAGGGAAATAAAGTCGGGTTTGTTGGAGTGTGAGTTTGGGAAAGGGAAAAAGGGAAATAAAGTCGGGTTTTTGGAGGGTGGGTGAGTTAAAGTCGGGTTTATTTGAGCTCGTGTGAGTTTGGGAAAGGGAAAAAGGGAAATAAAATCAGGTTTGTTGGAGCTGGGTGAGTTTGGGAAGGGAAAAAGAGAAATAAAGTCGGGTTTGTTGGAGGGTGGGTGAGTTAAAGTCGGGTTTGTTGGAGCTGGGTGAGTTTGGGAAGGAGAAAAAGGGAAATAAAGTCGGGTTTGTGGTTCGGGACCCCCGTTCCGGGCCGGTTCCCCTCCCTCCTCCCCTCTTGGGCTTCCCAAGGCAATTCCTCGGCGGTTCTGCCACCCCGCGAGCTGCCGCCGGCGCTGCTTTGGGGTTGCGGGGATTCCCTTCAAAAAAAAAACCCCCAAAAAATACCCCAAAACATCGTCCAGGTTTGCAAATTCTAAAGCAGGTTCTGTTTTGGGGTTTGACGGGGATTCCCCTCAAAAGAAAAACCCCCAAAATACCCCCAAAACCATCATCCAGGTTTAGCAATTTCTGTGGGCTCTGCTTGGGTGTCCGCGGCTCGTAATTGATAACCCTCAAAATAAACACAAAAAAAGCCCCAAAAACCCCAAACGTTGTCCAACTCGCGTTTAGCAAATTTGCTGGTTCTGCTTTGGAGCCCCGCGTGGTTGATTGGATATCCCTAAAAAATCAAAAAAATCTCCCAAAAAAACTCAAAAAAACCCAAAAGAACCCCAAACCTTCATCCAGCTCTCGTTTTTGGATTCCGCTGGCTCTGCTTTGGGGTTCCACTGTCACCCAGGAGTACCCCTCATAAAGAAAACACCAAAAAAAACCCTAAAAAAGCCCCAAAAAAAAACCCCCAAAAACCATTTGTCCATCTCGTGTTTAGGCTCTGCTTTGGGGTGCCGGTGGTTAATTAGGAAACCTGTTCATAAAAACCCCCAAAAATCCCAAAACCTCCGTCCAGGTCGCGTTTACGGGAATCAGCTGGCTCTTTTGGGCCCGCAGGATACTTTAAGATTACCCCTAAAAAAACCACACAGAAAGCAAACAAACCCAAAGACCATTGCCCGAACTCGCGTAGCAATTCTGCTTGGTTCTGCTTGGGGGGGCCCGCGCGGTCATTCTGATTGGGATATCCCTAAAAAAAACCAACAAAATCGCCAAAAAACCCCAAAAACCTAAAAAAACCCAAAAAGAACCCGAACCCTTCATCAGCTCTCGTTTTTGGATTCCGCTGGCTCTGCTTTGGGTGTCCACGTCTGGTCACCAGGATTACGCCCTCGTAAAAAACACAAAAAAAACCCTAAAAGCCCAAAAACCCAAAACGGTTGTTCCACACTTCGTGTTGGGCTTATTGCTTTGGCGTCGATAAGTCACGACCATCGCATAAGCTTCAATCTAGGACTTAAACCTTCAACAAGTACATCAATACATTAACAATGACCAACATGCAATTAACCCACTCTCGCTGTATTCGCGAGTCCAACCTCTCGCGTGTAGCAATTTCTGCTGGTTCTGCTTTGGGTGCCCGCGTGTGATTGGATACTACCTAAAAAAAACCCAACACACGTCCAAAAAAAAGAGAAAACAACAACAAACTACTTCCATTATACACCAACATCCGCAATAGGAGACCGCCCAGGACCCTGTCAGCGTACGCTACTCTCAGATCCCCTGCACTTGCGACTTTCGCAAAAGTGTTGCTTCAGAGGACCTTGTGCGGGGGCG
>NDFG01000147.1:154973-165218 GCA_002167245.1 Sporophila hypoxantha | reverse complement strand
GCCTGCCAGGAGGGACAGGGCATGGCGCGGAAGGACAGGAGCTAGGGGCTTCCTCAAAAAAATACAAATAAAAATGAATTTCTCTCTTTGGATGGGCTCTCTCGCTCTCTCCTCCCCATTAAAGCCCCGTCGCGGGCGATCCGTGCGAGGGATATAGAATCAGCCGGGGCTGAGCTTTGGCACCGAGCTGGGATTTTGGGGGCGAAAACGTCGTGATTTGTCAAGCCGATTTTTCCCTCCCGCTGTTGGCCGGAGTGCGGAGTCTGCCCAGCCTGTGCGAGTCGCGTAGATCGGCTGCTACTCCGGATTCGCGGCACCAGTACTCAGCACCGCTCCAAGGTTTGCACATGTGGTGTTGCTCTGTCGCCATCTATCAATTTTGGGGGGAAAAAGCAGCAAATCGAGAGCGCTTCCGCCCGGCCCGCTAACCCTCTTAGCCTCGGTGGTTCCAGGCGAATGGAGCACCCAAACTCCTAAAACTCCACTTTAGGGGGGCTGGATCCCCGGATCTTTTCCCTTTTCTCCTTTATCCTTCCCGCGGAGATAGCGGACTGGCCTTTCAAAATTACTCCCACTTTAGGTGCGGGCCCTTTGTATCGCTGGATTCTTTGCCCCCTCTCTGGGCGCGGCACAGACGCTGCCCAAAACCCAAAACCCGGGCTCCTTTGGGGCTATCTGGTTATTCCCGATCTCTGCCCGCTCCCAGTCCCACCTCACCCTTTCCCCGGGGAAGGAAGTCCCAAATTTGCTTTGGGTGGGCTGATCCCGAATCTCCCTTCCCCTGCCCTTACCCAGGGAAGGAGCCCCCAAACCCCCAAACCCCCAATTTGGGGGGCTGATCCCCGATTTGCTACCTCTCGGTTTTTCCCAGTGGAAGAGCCCCGCAAACGCCCAAACTCCACTTTAGCGTGGGGTGGCTGATCCCCATACTCCTGCCTCGTTCCTATCCGACTACTCCCCGGGGAAAGGAGCCCCAAACTCCAACCCCGGTCTTCCTCGATTGTGTGAAGTGTCTTGATCCCCGCTAGTTCTTCTCTGACCACGCTCGGCTACTCCCGGGATAAGGAGAAGCCCTCATAAACCCCAGACCGCGGCTGTTTGGGGTGGTTTTGCTGATTCCCGATCTCTGCCCCTCCTCGACCCTCGGTTTTTCCAGGGGAAGGAGCCTTTCAGAATCCCAAACCCTGCGCTCTCTCTGGGGATGCGATCGTCCCGATCTCGCCGGCTCCCTCCAGTCCACACTGTCCTACCCTTTTCCCAAGGAAGTGCAACGCCCAAGCTACGCCCCAAATTTTAGTTTCAGCCGGCGACTGATATCACGCGGATCTACGCGCTGCCTCCCAGGGGAAGTGTACTGCTCTCCCAAAACCCGCCCAAACCCGGCCTTTTAGGGGTGCTGATTCCCGGATTCTGAGACTCCCTCTGCGGAAGCCCCAAACCCAAACCCGGCTTTGTGGGGGCTGATCCCGCTCTCTGCCCCTCCGTCCCCTCCTCACCCCTTTCCGGCAGGAAGACCCCAACCCCAAACCGGCTTTGGGGTGCTGATCCCGCCTCTGCCCCTCCCGGCCCTCCCGGGTGCTGAGACCGGAATCCGCCGGCCCAGCCGGTGTCCGGCGCAGCGGGCTTGCCTGCCGGGCCGTTCTGCAGCCGGTTTTATCATTAACCTCGCCAGATTGTGCCTTTTCCTGTTCAGGGGCTTTGAGGAAGCGCCGGTTCCCGCGCGGGCGGGAGGCACTCGGCCAGCCCTAAAACCCCCGAGTCCTTTGACGCTGTTTGACTTTTCCCCTCTCCTCGCCCTCCTATAAATGTTTGTTTATAGGCGGAGAGTCATCCGCTTTTTTTTAAACAGCTCGCCTTCTTTAACCCCCAGCCAAAGCCGCGTTTTTGTTTGTTTGTTTTCTTTGCGACAGCGGAAGAAAATTGTTAAAAAAAAAAGCCAGCCCTTAAACTAAAAAAATGATAAAAAAAAAATTAAAATTAAAAAAAGAACAGGCTCGGCCGCAAAAAATCAGTGACAGATTGCGCGGCGAGCGCTGGCGTTGGTATCCAAAGTTGAATTCTTTTAAACCTTGGCAGGGAGAATCAATTCCCAGCTCGGCCTGGAGCATGTGAAATCGGATTTTTTATGCAGGGCTGGGAAGACGGCGCGGATCAAGCGAGGAAAATCGCCGATTCGGGATCCGGTTCCTGCACGCTCACACGCAGCCGCGCGCTTGGGAGCGGCAGGGCGCGAACTTCATCCCCACCAAACCCCGCGCTCGGCCTTCTCTCACTGAAATTCCCACTTAACTTTTAGAGCTTGTTGGTGGTTGAGGTTTTTGGTTTTTTCCCCCCATTTTTTTTAATCAATATATAATTGTGCCCACGTTCGGAGAGGAAGCGATAGCGGCCAAACTGCGTGGCCAAAACCTAAAAAAAATTCATATTTTTTTTTGGGCCTGTGAAATTCGCGCCGTGCCCGGAGAGGCTGCGCAGGATGATAATGAATTTTGGAGTTAGAGGTGATGAAATTTAAAGATCAGCCCAGGATTTCTCAGTCCCTCAAATACCCCGGCGGCCCAGGAGCCTCTGTGAACCGAATATTCATTAAATCCCCACAGCCTAAAATCCCAGTCAAATAAATAAATCCCAATTCGAATATCCCCCACAGCTAAATCCATCTTCAATAAATCCCATTTTCGATATCCCACAGCTAAATCCCATTTTTCCATAGAAAAAATTGGGCAGCGACTCGCTTGCCCAGCCCCGTCCCATAAATAAAAATTACCGGGGGGATTTCAATAAACTTTTTATCTGAGTTGGAATAATTAAACCCAGAGCTTGCCTTCCCAGCCCTTTGTGCGGCACCGAAAGCCCCCGTTCCACCCCGATTTTAGGAGGGATCGCGGCCCTAATCAGTTCCTTTGTGGCCCCTGGGGTATTATGGGCTGGATATTGCCACGGCAGACACAGGCCCGGGCCGGGGATTTGCTGGGCGTTTCCAGCCTCTTTGAGTAGCCGCCGCAGCCTCATTAGAGCCGTTCATAATTACGCTTGATGTAGTTCGGGGCGGGCTCTGGGATGCCGGACCCCCGGGACGGAGAGCTAAAAGAAATGTCACCCCGTGGCTGGCCGAATCCCGGGAACCAGGGCTGGCCAACTCGTCGTTAATTTATGCGTTTGCTCCAGGACAGGCTGGCGGGAACCGGGAGCTGGTGAGGTGGTGACGGCGGTGCTGGGACACCGTTGCTGGGTGGGGGGGGACACGGATATAGGGAGGGGGACACTTGGATATGGAGGGACCATACGATAATCCGGGTGGGGGACACAGATATGAGGGGGGGGGACACCGATTATGGGCGTGGGGGACATAGATATGGACGGTGGGGACACCAGAAGCGGGGACATCGGTATGTGGGCGTGGGACATAGAGTATCGGTGAGGGTACACCGATATTGTAGGTGGTCGGGACACGGGATATGATTGGGAGGGGACACAGAGCTTTGTGGGACATCAGTAGCTTACGTATGGGGTGTGGGGACACTGGATAGGGAGGGGACACAGATATGTGGGAGGGGGACACATAGAGCCTGGGGACTGCGTTATGGGAGGGGACACGGAGTTTATGGAGGGACACCGTTATGGGGTGGGGGACACCGATTATTGGAGGGGGGACACTTGATATGGGGTTGGGGACCGCAGATATGGGGTGGGGGACACACCGATATGGGGAGGGGGTCACGGATTTGGGGTTTGGGGGGGACACCGTTATGTGGCTGGTGGGGGACACTGATATGGGGGGGACACGGATATGGGGTGGGGACACGGATAGGAGGGGACAGAGATTATGGGTGGATGGGGGACACGAGTGGGGGGTTGGGGGAGGGCACGGTAATTTGGCAGGGGACACGGTTGGGAGGGGACACCGATATGGGGTGGGGGGACACAGATATGGGGGAGGGGGACGACGGGTAGGGGAGTATGGGAGGGGACATAGATATCGGGTAGGGGAAAACCGAGGCTGGGGGGGTGGGGACCTCAAAAGGGCGGGGGGGGGATATGGGTGGGAGACACGGATATAGAGGGACATAGATGGAGGGGGGACACAGAGTATTGGGAGGAACACGATTGATGGGCAAGGGGACATAGATATCGGTGGGACACCTATGGGTGGGGACATAGAAATGGTCGTGGGCACTGATATTGGGTTAGGTGGGGGACACAGATTCGGGGTTGGGGACACCGCTTATAGGGTGGGGGACACGGATATGGGGTGGGGACACGGATATGGGGTGGGGGACACAGAGCTGGGGACACCGATATGCGGGAGGGGACATAGGATATGGGAGGGACACCAGTATGGAATGGGAGTACGGAAGCAGGGGTTGGGGACCAGAGCTGGGGTTGGGGACACCGAGCTGGAACATCGATTTGGGGACACAGATTGGGGTTGGGGACACTTGATATGGGGTGGGGGACACGGATTATGGGGTTGGGGGACGGAAGCTGGGACACCGGTATGGGGTGGGGGACGAAGCTGGGCTGGGGACACGGAGCCAGGGTGGGACACAGAACCGGGTCAGGGGACACGGATCTCGGGTCATGGGGACACGGACACGTCAGGGGACACGGATCTGGGGTCAGGGACACCAGAACCGGGGTCAGGGACACGGATCTGGTCAGGGAACAGAACCGAGGTCAGGGGACAGCGGATCTGGCGTCAGGACCACGGATCTCGGGTCAGGGACACCAGAACCGGCGTCAGGGACACAGATTTTGGGTCAGGGGCACGGATCCCGGTTGGGACACGGATCCAGGCTGGGGACAGGGAACCGGTGCTCCAGTCCCGGGGAGGTGCAGAGCATGGGCTCAGGACAAACAGCCGGGACAAATACCCGGGCCCGGAAGGTTGAACCGGCCGGGAATGGAACGGCGTGACAGTCCCGAGTGGGGACACGGTTCTAAGGAGGGATCCGGGTCCCGGGGCGGGGGAATGGAGCCAGAGAGGACCAGCGGACCCGGAGATGGGGACACGACACGGAGAGGGGACACGGACCCGGAGAGGGACACGGACACGGAAGGGCACGGACCCGGAGAGGGGACACGGACCCGGGGTGGGGGACACGGACCCGGGGGGGGACACGGACCCGGAGAGGGGACACGGACCCTGAGAGGGACACGGAGCCAGAGAGGGACACGGACACGGAAGGGGACACGGACTCAGAGGAGGGACACGAGCCGGAGAGGGACACGGGCCCGAGAGGGACACGGACCCGGAGAGACACGGACCCGGGAGAGGGACACCGGAGAGAGGGGACACGGAACCAGAGACGGACACGGAAACCAGAGAGGGGACACGGAACCAGAGAGGGACACGGAACCAGAGAGGGACACGGAACCAGAGAGGGGACACGGAAACCAGAGAGGGGACACGAACCAGAGAGGGACACGGAACCAGAGAGGGACACGGAACCAGAGAGGGGACACGGCCCCAGGAGGAGGGGACACACGGTGGGGACACGGTCCCGGGAGAGGGACACGGATCTGGGGTGGGGACACGGCCTCAGGAGGGGGGACACGGGTGGGGCACCGTCCCGAGTGGGGACACGCGGAGAAGCCCCAGGAAAAGGGACCCGCAGCCCCCCTGGCGGTGCCAGCAGGCCTGGCAGCCACAGGAGAGGGGACAAGGTGGGATGGCAGCGAGAGGACAGGGGGACAATCGGGGCTGGCAGTGCGGGGAACAGGGACAGTCGGGGCTGGCAGGTTCGCAGGACGGGGGACAATCGGAGCTGGACACCTCCAGGAGAGGGACAAGCGGGGCGTGTGCAGTGAGAGGACAAGGGACAATCAGAGCTGCACCTCCAGGCGACGAGGGACAGCGGAAGTGGCAGTGAGAGGAACAAGGGACAATCAGAGCTGGCACCTCCAGGAGAGGGGACAAGAGGGGCTGGCAGCCACAGGAGAGGGGACAGTCGGGGCTGGCAGTGAGACGACAGGGGACAAGGAGGGCTGGCACCTCCAGGACAGGGGACAAGGGGGGATGGCACCCCCAGGACAGGGGACAGTCGGGGCTGGCAGTGGGAGGACGGGAGACAATCAGAGCTGGCACCTCCAGGAGAGGGGACAAGAGGGGATGGCAGCCGGAGAAGGGGACAGAAAGGGCTGGCAGTGAGAGGACAGGGGACAGTCGGGGCTGGCAGTGAGAGGAGAGGGGACAGTGGAGGCTGGCAGTGAGAGGACAAAGCGGAGTGGCACCCCCAGGACAGGGGACAATCGGGGCTGGCAGTGAGAGGACAGGGGACAAGCTGGAGTGGCAGCCACAGGAGAGGGGACAAGGGGGGATGGCACCTCTAGGACAGGGGACAAGGAGGGCTGGCACCTCCAGGACAGGGGACAGTCGGGGCTGGCAGTGACAGGACAGGGGACAAGAAGGAATGGCAGCCACAGGAGAGGGGACAGTCGGGGCTGGCAGTGACAGGACGGGACAGTCGGGGCTGGCAGCCACAGGAGAGGGGACAAGAAGGGATGCCCGAGGGGACAGTCGGGGCTGGCAGTGCGAGGACAGGGGACAGTCGGGGCTGGCAGCGTCCCCAGCGCCGAGGAGTGACCGGAGTGGAGCGGGCAGTTGGATGTCGTTGCGTTTGAAAGCACGAGCCCAACAACATGAAACTACCTAATCCACAGGGCAGCGCTGCTCCGGCCGCGGGAAAACCCCAAAAAAACCTCTAAAAAAACCCCAAAAACGCTAAAAACCCTAAAAACACCCTAAAAAACCCTAAAAACACCCTAAAACCCCCTAAAACCTTAAATGGCCCCAAATAAACCCCAAAGCCCCCTAAAAAGAACTAAAAAACCCTAAAATCCCTAATACGACCCCCAAAAAACCCCTAATACAACCCGAATAAAACCCCTAAAAACCCCTTAATAATACCCTAAAAAACCTCTTAAAAAAACCCCAAAGCYCCTAAAAAAACTCTTTAAAAAAACCTAAAAGCCCCTCTAAAAAGCCTTTAAGAGCCTCTAAAACACACCAAAAAAGCCCCTTAAAAAACCCTAAAAAAACCTTATCCTCCCCCCAAAACCCCTAATAAAACCCTAATAAACCCTAATAAAACCTTAAAAAAAAAACTTAAAAAACCCCTAAAACCGCTTTTAAAAAAAACCTAAAAAAGCCCTTTAAAAAACCCTAAAAAACCCCAAAACACTATAAATAAAAAATATTAAAAAAACCCTAAAAATCCATAGAAAATAACCAAAAACAAACAACCCCCAAAAACCCTAAAAAGCCTGAAAAAAAACTCAATAAAAAAAAAACTTAAAAAAAGGCCTTAAAAAACCGTTAAAAAGGACCCGTTAAAAAACCCCATATAGACCCCCATTAAAAAACCCCTAAAAAATAAAATACCGCCTAAAAATCTTCATTAAAATAATAAACCAAAACCCTCAAAAAAACCGCCTAAATAAGCCGAAAAAAAGACTTCTACAAAAAAAACCTCTAAAACCCTTAAAAAAGGTCTTTTTTAAAACCCCTAAAAATAAGGCCTTAAAAAGACTCTAAAAAAACACCAAAACCCCAAATAAAACGGCTAAAAAAATAAAAAATTATCCCAAAAATTTTCCCCTTAAAAATAAAACCCAAAAACCCTCCAAAAAACCCGAACCCCCGCCCCCAAAATTCCATTTAAAAAAAAACCCAAACCCTCCAAAAAAACCCTAAAAAGCGAAAAAAAACCCTCTAAAAAAAACCCTTAAACACTTATTAAAAACCCTGAAAAAAGCTTTTAAACCCCTAAAAAAAGCCTTTAAAACCACAAAAAAAAACCAAAAAAAAGCCTAAAAACCCCTAAAAAGATAAAAAATAAAAAAACTCTCCAACCCGGCCATTTTGTGGGGGGCGGCACCCGCGCTGAAACTTGGGAAAACAAAAGGCACAAAAGGATCCAATAAAAAGGAAATAAAAAAGGAGAAAAAACCCAAATTCTTCCCCCGCCTCGGCCGTTTGAGAGAGCGTTTCCTACACGAGGCCGAYGGAGCGGGGTTGCTCATTAAAATTTAATTAGTGGGGTTTTTTTTGCGTTTTAGTTGATTTTTTTTTATTTTTTTTTTTAAGTGTGAAATTGTCAGAGTTTGGAAAAGTTTGGGGAGAGTAAAAGCAGGGAGATCTGGGGGGAAAAAGGAGAATTTGGGGGAAATTTTGCAGGGAGTTCTGGGCGAAAAAAGGAGATTTTTGGGAAATTTTTGCAGGGTGAAAAAAGGTTGTTCTGGAGGGAAAAAAGGAGAATTTGGAGAAGTTTTTTCAGGGAGTTCTGGGGGTAAAAAAAGGAGATTTTGGGGAAGTTTTTGCAGGGAGTTCTGGGGAAAAAAAGGAGAATTAGGAGAAGTTTTTTCAGAGTAAATGAAGGGAGTTCTGGGGGTAAAAAAAGGAGATTTTGGGGAAGTTTTTGCAGGGAATTCTGGGGGAAAAAGGAGAATTTGGGGAAGTTTTTGCAGGATGAAAAAAGTTAGTTCTGGAGGGAAAAAAGGAGAATTTGGGGACGTTTTTGCAGGGAATTCTGGGGGAAAAAAGGAGAATTTTGGGAAGTTTTTGCAGAGTAAATGCAGGGAGTTCTGGAGGAGAAAAAAGGAGAATTTGGGGAAGTTTTTGCAGGGAATTCTGGGGGAAAAAAGGAGAATTTGGAGAATTTTTTGCAGGGAGTTCTGGGGGGATAAAAAGAGAATTTTGGGAAGTTTTTGCAGAATAAAAGCAGGGAGTTCTGGGGGGAAAAAGTGAATTTTGAGAAGTTTTTGCAGGAGAGTGTTGGGGGGGAAAAAATGAGATTTTGGGGAAGTTTTTGCAGGGAGTTCTGGGGAAAAAAAGAGAATTTTGAGAAGTTTTTGCAGGGAGTACTGGGAGGAAAAATGGAGAATTTTGAGAAGATTTTGCAGAGTAAATGAAGGGAGTTCTGAGGGGAAAAAGGAGAATTTGGGGAAATTTTTGCAGGGAGTTCTGGGGGAAAAAAAGGAGAATTTGGGGAAATTTTTGCAGGGTGAAAAACGGCAGTTCTGGGGGGGATAAAAAGAGAATTTTGGGAAGTTTTGTAGAGTAAAACCAGGGAATTCTGGGGGGAAAATGAGAATAATTCAGGATCTCCTCCCTTGGAAGGAAGCACAAAGTGAGTTATTCAAAGAAAAAATAAATAGGGAGCGGAAAAGTGCAAAAACCAAAGAAATCAATTAAAGAAAAGGGAGAAAAGTGACATTTGGGGAGTTTTTTAGGCGTAAAGAACAATACAGAGACATTTGTGTGATTTTCTCCCTAAAACTCGGTGTAAAACTGGGATAAAATAAGGGGGRAAAGGAGAATTAAAGGCAAAGGAGGCCTTCAGGAAAAACCTCTCCAAAATTCCCATTTAGAGGGAAAAATTATATTATAAATAATATTATATATGTAAATATGATATATTTATTCTATACATATAAAACGTTAATTAAATATTTAATTTAATAATTTAATACGTTAAAATGTAATAATTTAATCATGTTTCTTAGTCTAAATATGTTATATATTATACATTATATATTTATTTATTGTATGTTATATATTTATTTATTTTAAAATTTATTATTGAATAAATATTTAATTTAAACTGTTATTAAATATAATTATTTATTGAAATATTATTTATATATATACACATATATACATATATACATATACTTATATTTACAGTTACAATTATATTTATTTTTATTTTTATATTTTTATTTTTATTTTTATTTTTATCTTTATCTTTATTTTTATTTTTAAAGGACAGGGCTTCCCCAGCCAATAGGCTCAGGCCACAAACTGCTTTTCCTATATAAATATTGATATATATTTAATAGATTTAAATATATTAAAATATATTAAAAATAAATTTAATAAATATATATATTAAAATATATTGAAATATATTTAAATATATCTAAATTTAATAGATTTAATCTATTTAATAGACAGAATTTCCAATTCTTACCTGGGGTTTGTCCTCAGGGTGAATTCAATAATTAACGGGGAAGGAAATTCAAAATCAGCTCCGGCTGGGTTGAAAAGGGCAAATTTGGGGGAGTTGAAAAGTTCAGCGGAGGAGGCAGAAACTTGGCCAGAACTCGGCTCCGTTTCCGTGGAAAAGCCTTGAAAAAGCTGGGATGGAAACCTGCGGGGCCGGAAATAGAGAAAAACACAATAAAATACAGGAAAACACAAAAAATTACAGGGTAATACCAGAAAAATACAATAAAATTCAA
>NDFG01000147.1:134731-142106 GCA_002167245.1 Sporophila hypoxantha | reverse complement strand
CGTAAAAAACCAAAACCCCATAAAACCCCTAAAAAATAAATACCCTAAAAATTCCATTAAAAATAAAACCAAAACCTCCAAAAAAAACCCTAAAAGCCGAAAAAAAAACTCTACAAAAAAACCTCTAAAACCCTAAAAAAAGTCCTTTTTAAACCCCTAAAAAAAAGCCTTAAAGAGACTCAAAAAAACCCAAACCCCATAATTAAAAACGCTTAAAAATAAAATTATCCTTAAAAATTCCATTAAAATAAACCTCAAAACCCTCAAAAAACCCAAAAACCCGAAACAAAAAAAAACCCTTCAAATTCCATTAAAAAAACCCAAACCCTCCAAAAAATACCCCAAAAAGTCTGAAAAAAAAACCTCTATAAAAACCCCTTAACACCTTGAAACCCAAAAAAAAGCCTTTAAACCCCTTAAAAAGGCTTTTTAAAACCCAAAAAACCCCCAAAAAGCCTTAAAACCCTAAAAAATAAAAAATAAAAAAACTCTCCAACCGGCCATTTTGTGGGGCGGCCACCGCGCTTGAACTTGGCGAACAAACAAGGATCCAATAAAAAGGAATAAAAAAGAGATAAAATTCTTCCCCGCTCCCGGCCGTTTGAGAGAGCGTTCCTTACCACGAGGCCCGACGAGCGGGGTTTTGTCATTAAAATTTAATTAGTTGGGGTTTTGGCGTTTTTAGTTGATTTTTTTTCTTTTTTTTTAAGTGTGAAATGCAGATTGGAAAGTTGGGCAATGCAGGGAGGTTCTGGGGAAAATGGAAATTTTTTCGAGAAGATTTTGCAGAGTAAATTGAAGGGAGTTTCTGGGCGGAAAAAGGAGTAATTTGGGGGAAATTTTTGTAGAATAAAAGCAGGGAGTTCTGGGAGAAAAAAAGAAATTTGGGGAATTTTGCAGGGAATTCTGGGGAAAAAAAGGAGAATTGGACGTTTTTCTGTTAGAGTTAAAAGCAGGGAATTCTGGGGAAAAAAGTGATTTGAGAGGTTTTGCAGGGAATGCACGGATTCTGGGGAAAAAAGGAGATTTGGGAAAATTTTGCAGGGAGTTCTGGGTAAAAAGGAGAATTAGGGAATTTTTGCAAGGGAGTTTGGAGAAAAAATGGAAGAATATTTTGAAGCAAATTTTGCAGAGTAAATGAAGGGAGTGTCTGGGGGGAAAAAAGGAGAATTGGGGAAGTTTTTGCAGGAATCTGGGGAAAAAGAAAACGGGAGATTTTGGGGAAATTTTTGGGGTAAAAAGGTGTTCTGGGGAAAAAAGGAGAATTAGATGAATTTTCAGGAGTTGGGGAAAATGGAGAATTTTGAGAGATTTTGAGAGTAAATGAGGGAGTTCTGGGGGAAGAGAAGTAAGAATTTGGGGAAGTTTTTCCAGGTGAGTATGGGGGTAAAAAAAAAAAATTTGGGGCAAGTTTTTCTAGGGAGTTCGGGGAAAAAAGTGAGTGATTTTGGGAAGTTTTTGCAGAGTAAAACCAGGGAATTCTGAGGTGGAAAATAGAAGAATTCATTCAGATCGTCCTCTTGAGGAACAAAGTGAGTTTTCAAAGAAGAAAATAATAGTGAGGGGAAAAGCCGCAAAAAACCAAAGAAATTCAATCTAAGAAAAGGGAGAAAGTGACATTTGTGGGAGTTTTTTAGGCGTAAAGAACAATACAGAGAATTTATGTGATTTTCTCCTAAAACTCGGTGTAAAACTGGGATAAAATAAGGGGGAGAAGGAGAATTAAAGGCAACAAGGAGGCCTTCAGGAAAAACCCTCCAAATTTCCCATTTTACATGGAAAAAAATTGTGATATTTTAAAATTATAATGTAAATATGATTATTTATTCTATAACATATAAAATACGTTAAGCAAATATTTGTTTAATCATGTTAGGACGTTAATGTAATAATTTAATATGTGTTCTTGTCTAAATATGTTATATATATATAATTATATATTTATTATTTAATTGATATTATTTAAATTAATTATTGAATAAAATATTTATTTATGAAAACGTATTATTAAATTATATAATTTATTGAAAATAATTTTTATATACATAAATATCAGTTATACAGTATACATATACTTATATTATATTTATGATTATTTTATAATTTATTTTTATTTTTATTTTATTTTATTTTATTTATATTTTTATTTTTATTGTTGTTTTATTTTAATTTTATTTTTATTTTATTTTTATTTTTATTTTATTTTTTTTTTATTTTTATTTTTATTTTTATTTATTTTTTTTTATTTTATTTTTTATTTTTTATTTTTTATGTTTTATTTTATTTATTTTTAAAGGATCAGGGCTTCCGCCAGCCAATAGCTCAGGCCAACAAACTGCTTTCCTGGTAAATATTGATATAATATATATTTAATAATTAATATATTAAAATATATTAAAAATAAAATTATAAATATATATTAAAATATTTTTAAAATATTTAAATATATCTAAATTTAATGATTTAATAGATTTATCTATTTAATAGACAGAATTTCTCGATTCTTACGGGGGTGTTTCCTGCAGGTGATTCAATAAATTAACGGGGAGGAATTTCAAAATCAGGCGTCCGGCGTGGGTTTGAAAGGGGCAAATTTGGGGGGGTTTGAAAGTTCACGGAGGAGGCGAACTTGGCCAGAACTCGGGTCTTCCGTTTGCCGTGGAAAAAGCCTTGAAAAAAGCTGGATGGAACTGCGGGGCCGAATAGAAAACAAAAAAAATACAGGAAAACACAAAAAAATTACAGGATATACAGAAAAATTACAATAAAATTCAGTAAAATAGCATAAATACAATAAAATACAAGAAAATGCAAGAAAAATACATTAAAATACAAAGAAAAATACAAAAAATACAATAAAATACAATAATACAATAAAATACAATAAAAATAAATAATCAATCAACTTTGCCCTGTGTTGAACTCGGGAAAATAAAATAGGAACCCTCTGGTCTGGCTTGGCCACAATTTCCATCAAAATTCCACTCCATAATCAATATTCCACCGAAGAATTCCACTAGAAATCCCCGTTATCATGATTCCCAATGATAAAAATATGATCCAATATAATCCATCAATAATTCCCATAATTCATATAAAATAAATAATTCCAGCAAAAATCTACCAATAATTCCAATGGATTAATAATTCCAACCATAATTTCCGTCAATAACTCCAATAATAAATGCATCACATAAATAAATACTCCGCCATACTTCACCCCTAATTCAATAATAATAATAATAATTCCAGCAAGGATCAACACCAATAATTTCCAATGGCGAATTAATATTCCATCAATATGTCCGTCATGAATTCACCCATTAATTCAAATAAATAAAATATCATAATTCTCAGATTAAATTTCAATGGCGATTAATAATTCCCACCAATCAATTTCCACTATTAATTCAAATAATAATAATTCGTCAATAATTCCACCATAATTATTCCTCATAATTCCCACCAAATAATTCCATATACTTATATTCCACCATAATCCCATCATATTCTCCACCTAATTCCGATAGTAACTAAATGATTCCACACTATTCAAATATAAATAATTAATTAGACCAAAATTAATCCCCCTACAATATTCCGTGGCCTCGAGCCGGGTCAGCCTTTTGCTTCGCCACCGAGGAGAAAACCTCGACCCTGAGTTTCTTTGCATCGCCTGAGCTTCTTTTTCTCTTTTCTCTCCTTTTTTTTACCCCAGGGAAAGGAGGAAAAATAGCAAAAAAGGTTCGGAGTTCAAAATTGAGTTTTGGCTGTAAGGGAGGTGAATGATGAAATAAAAATAAATAAAATAAAATGAATAAAATAAAATATTAAAATAAAATAAAATAATAATAAAATAAAATAAAAATAATAAAATAAAAGAAAAATAAAATAAGAATAAAATAAAAATAAAATAAAATAAATAAAATAAGAAACTAAATAAATAAACAAAATAAAATAAGAGTTAAGTGGAATGGAGTGAAGTAAACTGAAGTAAAATTAAAATGGCAATCAAATTGCAGCCCCATTAGTGGCACCCAAGAATTGAACAATGCAACCGGGACCCCCAACGGGGCCAAACGGTCTGGGGTGAGCCTGGCTGGGTTGCCCCCTGGGATTGGCAGGGGAGCTGGATTCCCATCTTGATACCAGATCCTGATTCCTGATCTGATCTGATTCTGTCCTGATCCATATCCTGATCTTCCGAGTCTGATCCCAATCTGATCCCGTTCTGATTCCCGATCCATCTGTCCTGATCCTGAATTTGCTGCCTGATATTCTGCGACTCTCTCGACCTGCCTGAATCCCAGGTCCTAATCCGATGCTGGCTGATCCGATCCCTATCCTGATCCCGATGGCTGGATTGCCATCTGGTCCCAATCCCGTGATCCAGATCCTTGGATCCTCGATCTCTGATCCTCGATCTCTGACTCCCTCTAATCTGATCCTTTCTGATCCCGTCCAGATCCCAATTCAATTCCAACTCCCATCGCCATCCTCGATCCAGTCCGGTCCCATGTCCTCGCAAATCCTGATCCACAATCGCGATCCTCTCCCTCCCTCTCATTCCCATTCCCATTCCCAGTCCAATTCCATGTCCCATTCCCAATCCCCAATCCCATCCCATCCCATCTCCATCCCATCCCCTTCCCATCCTCTCCATTCCCTCCCTTCCATTATCCCATTCATCTCATCCCATCCCATCCCATCCCATTCCCATTCCCTTCCCATTCCCATCCATTCCCATCCCATCCATCCCATCCCGATTCCCAATGTCTGATCCCCGATCCAACCTTGATCCCAGTCCCCAACCCCAACACAATCCTTGATCCCGGTCCTCATCCATCCCGATGCCAGGCCCCATCCATTCCATTCCATTCCCGATCCCATTTCCCCATCCCATTCCATTCCGATTCTGATCCCTCCCAATTCCCAATCCTGAATTCCCAGCTCTGATCCAATCCTACGTTCCAGTCCCATTCCTCAAACCCATCCAATTCTCACCCCAATTTCCCGACCTCAAATCCCGAAGTCCCCCCCAATTCTGCATTCCCGATCCCTGGATCCCAATCCCATTCCCATCCCGAATCCCAATCCCAATCCCCAATCCCTGGACCCCCAATCCCCTGACCACCAATCCCAATCCCATCCCCCGTCTCCATTCCCGACCCTGATTCCCATCCCTGATCCCAATCCCCAATTCCCATTCCCCATCCAATCCCGCCCCAATCCCGACCACACAATCCCAATCCCATCCCAACTATTCCTCCATTCCCGACCCTGAATCCCAATCCAATCCCATCCCAAATCCTGATGCCCGACCCCAATCCCGCCCCAATGGCCAACCAACAATCCCAATCCGACATCCCCGTCTCACATTCCCGACCTCTGATTCCCGACCCATTCCCCAACCCCATCCCAATCCCAATCCCGATTCTGATTCCCGACCCTACATCCCGGATCCATCCCCATTCTCCATTCCTGATCCCAAATTCGCCATCTCATTCCCAATCCGACCCCATCCCCGATCCGATCCCATTCTCCATTCCCGATCCCAATCCCATCCCAACCCCAATCCCTGACCCCAAGTCCCATCCCAATCCAATCCCAATTCTGATCCGACCTCCGATCCCGATTCCCATTCTCCATTCCTGATCCTGACCGGGCGCAGATCCCGAATGTCTACCCAATCCTGACCCGATCGCCTGATCCGTCTTTTTGACCCGCGTCCTGATCCTTCTTGTTTTGTACCTCATCCCTGATTCTCTCATTCCATCCCGTGACCCCAATCTGTATCCTCCTAATCTTGCGTTTCATCTCATTAATTCCCAATTCCCAAATTCCGTTCTAACTCTCTTTCCATATCTCCCTTTTATTCTCCAATCCATTTCTCTCACCTAATTTTGTGGGTATTGCTGTTTCCCCGTTTGTTTTCCTTCCTTTTCTGTCTGTATTCTATCTCCGTCGTCCCTTTTTATTCTCTGTTTAATATACTTTTTTTTTTTCCCGTATTATTAATGTGTTTATATTTTAATCTCTCTCTTTTTTGTATCTGGTATCTATTTTTTTCTCTTTCCATGAATATTGATAAATCCTTTCCTCCTTTCTCTTTCTTCTCACCTCTTTCTCTTTTTTTGATTCTTTTTTTTTTTTTTTTTTTTAGTAAATTTTTTATAATAGCTATTATAGTAGCTAGTTCTCTATATATAGTAATTATATCCTTTATATTTTTCCTAACTCTATTCTCTTATTGTAGCCTAATCAGCGGAAAATCCCTAATTATACCTAATTTTTAACAGTGAGGGAATGATGCAGTCAGCGATCTCTGCATATCATATATTCTTCTTTTGGGAATAATCTGAAATTCCCAAACTTTTTTTCGGAATAATTGGAATTATCGTGTCCTCCTAAAACGGCCTCTGAGGATACTTCTCTAACTAGTCTATCCGAATATTTCAAAATATATATACTTAATTAATTTTCTGATTATAATAATGCAAACAGTGCCTCTGCTGACCGCTCAACGGTTGAGCTCGGCCTCATTTTAATATTTATTATTATTATAAGTCCAATTTTTTTATTAAATTTATTGATTAATCATCCCAATTTGATTATTTAAAATATTAATTAATCCCCGGACTACGTTGGCAAAAATTTAATCAAATTAAGTTCCTTTAATTTGGGATTTTGGCCGAAAGGGGTTGGGGGTTAAAGCAAAACATCACAATTAAATGTAAAATTTTTCTAATTAAATTAAGACTTAATTAGGCAAAAATCTTAGGCTTGAGCCCGTGGTCAAGACAAAATTCCATTTCACTCTTCCTGAAATTAAGATCTCCGCTTTGCCCTAAGTTTCAGTAATAATAATCCTAAAATTCCGTTATTTTTCATTAATTTTTTCACCTCTGAGTTTTTCCTAAAAAAAAAAAAAAAAAAGTTTTAAAAAAAAGGGTTTTAATTAATTTTTATTAATTAAAAATCCTTCGAAATGGAACAACAGAATTAACTCCCAGCACCGGGCATTGCCTGAAAAAATTAAAAAATTCCGTTTGTCCTTATTGCATCTCCATTTTGCTTGGGAAAATTCAATTAAGCCTGAATTAATTAAAATTTATAGAATTTTAATGACTCCTTTCCAACTACTGGAAACATCCCATAATTCAATTTTAATTTTCCTCTATGGCTCGGAGGTAATTTTAATTTTAATTCCTTAATTTTAATTCCAATTTTTTAATCCTAATTGGATTTGATTATTTTTAAAACCCAAGCAAAGGTCTGCAGGAATTCCCAAAGTTTTCCCAGATTTTGGAGCCAGGGATTTCTCCTTCACCTCGAGAGAGGATTTTATGGTGATATAATTTAGGGTGAAAAAAAA
>NDFG01000147.1:85959-116579 GCA_002167245.1 Sporophila hypoxantha | reverse complement strand
TCGGGAATGGGTCAGAAATGGTGGGAAAGGGTCGGGAAATGCAGAAAAGGGTTCAGAAAGGCGGGAAAGGGTCGGGAAAGTTGGGAAAGGGTCGGAAATGGTGGGGAAGGGTCGGGAAATGCAGGAAAGGGTCGGGAAATGCAGGAAAGGGTCGGGAAATGCAGAAAATGGTCCAGAAAGGTGGGAAAGGGTCGGGAAATGCAGGAAAGTGTCAGGAAATGCAGAAAAGGGTCGGGAAATGCAGGAATTGGCCGGGAAATGCGGGAAAGGGTCGGGAAAGGGTCGGGAATGGTGGAAAAGGGTCGGGAAATGTGGGAAATGGTTCAGAAAGGTGGGAAAGGCTCGGGAAAGGGTCGGGAAAGTTGGGAAAGGGTCGGGAATGGCTGAAATGGGTCGGGAAATGCAGGAAAGGGTCTGGAAATGCAAGAATTGGCCAGGAAATGCGGGAAAGGGTCGGGAAAGGGTCGGGAAAGGGTCGGGAATGGCGGGAAAGGGTCGGGAAAAGCAGGAATTGGCCGGGAAGGGACCCGAGCGACGCTAGAGGGAGCCCCGGGCTCGGTTAATTAACGATCCGCAATTAACGGAGAGCGGGCAAACCTCGGAGAAAGTGGGAAATTCCTTCAAATTTCTGGGGAAAAGGGACACGAAATTCGGGTTTCGGGTGCGGGAAACGGAGCAGGGAACGTCCCGAGCTCCGGGAGGAGTCGGGGTCCAAAAAGTTCCCGAGCTGCTGGGCCGGGGCAGCCGGGGATTTGTTGGGTTTAAATTCAAGTTTTATTTAAATAAATATATTTGTTAATAAATAAAAAAAAAAAAAGGAAAAATTGTTTTAAAAATTATTTTTTATTTAAATAAATTGTATTTATTTAATTATAATTTTATTTCGATAAATAATTTTGGCCGTAAACAAAGGATTTTTGGGGATTTTGGGATGGGAATTTCCGCATCCTCCAGGTGCGGCAATTCCAGCCCCAGAGGGAAGAATTTGGGGATTTTGGGATGGGAATTCCAACCCAAAAAGGGATTTTTGGGATTTTGGGGTGGGAATTCCAACACAAAGAAGGATTTTGGGGATTTCGGGATCGGAATTCCAACCCAAATTAGGATTTTGGGATTTTGGGATGGGAATTCCAGCCCAAATTAGGATTTTGGGGATTTTGGGATGCGAATTCCAACTCAAAAAGGGATTTTGGGATGGGAATTCCAGCCCCAAGAAGGAATTTTCGGATTGGAATTCCAACCCAAATTAGGATTTTTGGGGATTTTGGGGTGGCAATTCCAGCCCCAAGAAGGATTTTTGGGATTTGGGGATGTGAATTCTGGCCTCAAATTAGGATTTTTGGGATTTGGGGTGGGAATTCCAGCCCCAAGAAGGAATTTTGGGATTGGAATTCCAACCCAAATTAGGAATTTTGGGATTTTGGGGTCGGAATTCCAGCCCCAAGAAGGATTTTGGGGATTTTGGGACGCGAATTCCAACCCAAAAAAGGGAATTTTGGGATTTTGGGACGCGCATTCCCCGTCCTCCAGGAGAGGGCGATCCCGCCGAGCCCAGCCCGGGACGCTCGGGGGAATTTGCGGCTCCCGCCGGGCAAAGCTCCAATTTCCGGGAGATTTTCGTGGGAAAAGCGGAGAAATGGGAAAGGCAGATGGGGCAAAACCCCGGGAGTCTGGGGAGGGGAAAACTGGGCGGATTTCACCGAAAAGGGGAAAAAACGCCAATTAAAAATAAACCAGAATTCAAAAGAAACAGAGCTTAAAACGAAGATGAATTTTAAATTAACACGATTAAAAATACGTCAGAATTCAAAAGAAACAGAGTTTAAAACTAAGATGAATTTTAAATTAACACAATTAAAAATAATCCAGAATTCAAAAGAAACGGAGTTTAAAACTAAGCTGACCCCGCTGAGCTTTGGGGTGTCCCAGGGTGTTTCGGGGTAATCCCACAGCTTTGGGGTGTCCTACAGGGTTTTGGGGTGTCCTACAGAGCTTCGGGGTGTCCCCACAGCTTTGGGGTGTCCCAGAATGTTTTGGGGTGTCCCCACTGCTTTGGGGTGACTCCACTGAGCTTTGGGGTGTCCCGTAGAACTTTGGGGTGACTCCACAGAGCTTTGGGATGATCTCACAGAGCTTTAGGGTGTCCCAGGGTGTTTTGGGGTGCTCCCACAGCTTTAGGGTGTCCCACAGAGCTTCGGGGTGTCTCTTAGAGCTTTGGGATGATCTCACAGAGGTTTGGGGTGTCCCAGAGTGTTTTGGGGTGTCCTACAGAGCTTCGGGGTATTCCCACAGCTTGGGGGTGACCCCACAGGGCTTTGGGGTGTCCCAGGGTGTTTCGGGGTGACCCCACAGCTTTGGGGTGACCCCACAGGTGTGCGGTGTCCCAGGTGCTCACTCGGGTGACCCCGCTGAGCTTTGGGGTGTCCCAGGATGATTTGGGGAGCCCCCCGGTGTTTTGGGGTGTCCCCACAGAGCTTTGGGGTGTCCCAGTGTGTTTTGGGGTGTCCCAGAGTGTTTTGGGGTGTCCCAGAGTGTTTTGGGGTGTCCCCAGAGAGCTTTGGGGTGATCTCACAGCTTTGGGGTGTCCTCCGGTGTTTTGGGGTGTCCCAGTGTGTTTTGGGGTGACCCAGCGTGTTTTGGGGTGATCTCACAGAGCTTTGGGGTGTCCCAAAGTGTTTTGGGGTGACCCCACTGAGCTTTAGGGTGTCCCACAGGGCTTTGGGGTGTCCCAGGGTTTTTTGGGGTGTCACCCGATGTTTTGGGGTGTCCCCACAGAGCTTTGGGGAGTCCCGGGGTGTTTTAGGGTGATCCCACAGCTTTGGGGTGTCCCCCGGTGTTTTGGGGTGACCCCACTGAGCTTTAGAGTGTCCCACAGAGCTTCGGGGTGACCCCACAGTTTTGGGGTGTCCTACAGAGCTTCGGGGTGTTCCCACAGCTTTGGAATGACTCCCGAACCCCAAACCGGAAACCCGACCCCGAACCCCAAACCCGAACCACCCGAACACCGTAAACCCGAACCCGAAACCCGAACCCGTACCAAACTCCGGAACGGTAACGACCGAAACACCAAATGCACGAAACGCTCCAACCGACCCGGACAAGCCCGAACCCCAAACCAACGGAACCGGAGACCCGCAACCAACCCGAACCCCAAACCGAACCGCGAACCCCAACCGCGAACCCGAACCCGGCACGCGGAACCCCAAACCCGAAACCCAAACCCGACCCGAACCCGAACCGAACCCGCAAGCCCGGACCGGAACGGAACTGCAAACCCGACACCCAAACCCCGAACCCGAACCCCGAACCCGAACGCCCGAACCGGAACTGTAACCCAAAACCAACCGACAACCCGAACACCCCCAACCACCGAAACCCGAACCCCAAAACGGGGCAACCGGAAGTCACGCGAACGCCAAACCCGAACCCGAACGCGGAACACAACAACCCGAACCACGAACCCGAACACCAGAACCGGAACCCACAACCAACCGAACCCCAAAACCGCAAACCCGAACGGAACCGGCAACGCGGAACCCTAACCCTCCAAATAACCCGAACCGGAACACGGACCTCGCGAACCGAACCGCCAACTCCGAACCCCAAACCCGAACCCCAAACCCGAACCCCAAACCCGAACCCGGAACCGGAACCCCAAACCCGATAAATCCTGACTAAATCCCAAATAAATCCTGAATAAATCCTGACTAAATCCCAAATAAATCCCGAATAAATCCCGAATAAATCCTGACTAAATGCCAAATAAATCCCGAATAAATCCAAAATAAACTCCTAATAAATCCAAAATAAATCCCGAATAAACCCCAAATAAATCCTGAATAAACTCTGAATAATCCCGAATAAATCCCAAATAAATCCTGAATAACTCTTGAATAAATCCCAAATAAATCCCAAATAAATCCTGAATAAACTCTGAATAAATCCCGAATAAATCCCGAATAAAACCCGAATAAATCCCGAATAAATCCTGAATAAATCCTGAATAAATCCCGAATAAATCCTGAATAAATCCTGAATAAATCCCAAATAAATCCTGAATAAATCCCGAATAAATACCAAATAAATCCCTAATAAATCCAAAATAAATCCCGAATAAACCCCGAATAAATCCTGAATAAATCCCCAATAAATCCAAAGTAAATCCCGAATAAATCCCAATTTGGGGGGAATTTTTATGGATTTACATCGAGGGGAACCAGGGGAGGAGGAGCTAATTAAATAAATATGAAAATAAATAATAATTTAAATATATCTTTAGAGGAAAAACCCTAACAAATAATTAAATAAATATTAAAATAAATAATAATTTAAAATATATCTTTAGAGGAAAAACCCTAACAAATAAATAAATAAATATTAAATAATAATTTAAAATGCATCTTTAGAGAAAAAAAACCCAAAAAATAATTAAATAAATATTAAAATAAATAATAATTTAAAATACATCTTTAGAGAAAAAAAACCCCACAAATAATTAAATAAATATTAAAATAAATAATAATTTAAAATATATCTTTAGAGAAAATAAACATTAAAATAAATAATAATTTAAAATACATCTTTAGGAAAAAAAAACCCAACAAATAATTAAATAAATATAAAAATTAATTATATAAATAATATATATATTATAAATATAAATAATAAATAATAATTTAAAATATATCTTTAGGAAAAAAAAAAAAACCCAACAGCCACTGAAACATTTCCGCCGAGGTGACCTCGGGCRCAGCCGAAATTCTCAATTTTTGGGGAAAATTTGGGTTTTTAAGGGATTTTTTTCCCATTAAAATAAAACCAAAAACCCCTTTTAAAACGGGAACTAAAAAAGGAGGAATTTCCCGTGGGGTTCAGGATCCTTTATAAATAAAAATAAAAATAAAGATAAAAATAAAACCATAAAAATAAAAAAATAAAAAAATAAAAATAAAAATAAAAAATAAAATAAAAAATAAAATAAAAAAATAAATAAAATAAAAATAAAAAAAAATAATAAAAATAAAATAAATAAAAAATAAAAATAAATAAATCTAAATTTTTAAGAAAATATATTTTTAAAAGAGTTTTTCCAGTTCCACTCTCAAGCACTTATTCAGGCTTTATCCTGATGAATAAATTGATTTTTAACGTCATTGTTTTTTAATTGAAGGTGATTAATCAGGCGAGGCCAAATATTCGGATTATGCCGCATTCCGCTGCAGGAAAAATCCAAACTTAATAAAAAGTGATGGGAAATGAGGGACCGGGTGGTGAAATGAGCGAGAAAAAAACCGATTTTTCCCAAGATTTTTTGTTAAAGGATCCTGAAACCCCACGGGAAACGTTCTCCTTTTGATCCGTTTAAAAGTTTTTGGTTTATCTTTTAATGGGAAAAAAAATCCTTAAAAACCCAAATTTTCCCCAAAAAAGTTGGGAATTTTCGGCTGTGCCCGAAGGTAACCTGCGGAAATATGTTCAGTGGCTGTGGGTTTTTATTTCTTTCCCTAAGATATATTTTAATATTATATTATTATTTATATTATAATATATATGTATTTTAAGTATACATTAATTTTTAATTATTTAATTATTTGTTGGGTTTTTTTTCTAAAGATGTATTTAAA
The DNA here is from genome assembly GCA_002167245.1 of Sporophila hypoxantha. NCBI lineage: Eukaryota > Metazoa > Chordata > Aves > Passeriformes > Thraupidae > Sporophila > Sporophila hypoxantha. Next base: position 110,955 of record NDFG01000147.1, on the reverse strand, counting down.
TTATTATTTATTTTAATGTTTGTTATTTTCTCTAAAGATATTACTTTTAAATTATTATTTATTTAATATGTTACTTTAATTATTTGTGGGGTTTTTTTCTCTAAAGATGTATTTTAAATTCATATTTATTTTATTTTATAATTATTTTTTGCGGTTTTTTTCTCTAAAGAGCATTTTAAATTATTATATTTAATATTTATTTTATTATTGTGCTTAGGGTTTTCCTCTAAAGATATATTTTAAATTATTATTTATTCTTAATATTTATTTAATTATTTGTTAGGTTTTTCCTCTAAAAATATATTAAATTAGTTATTTATTTTCATATTTATTAATTCAGCTTCCTCCTCCCCTGGTTCCCTCGTGTAAATCCATAATAAATTCCCCCCAAATTGGGATATTCGCGATTACTTTGATTTATTGGGATTTATTCAGGATTTCTTCGGGTTTTATCGGGCATTTATTTTGGATTTATTAGGGATTTTATTTTTGTATTTATTCGGGATTTATTCAGGAGTTTATTTGGGCTTTATCAAGGATTTATATTCAGATTTATTCGGGATTTTTCAGGATTTATTTCAGGGATTATTCGGGATTTATTCGGGTTTTATTTCGGATTGTTATTCGGATTTATTCCAGATGTTCTTCAGGATGTTATTTGGGATTTATTTGGGATTTATTCAAGAGTTATTCGGATTTATTGTGATTTATTCGGGATTATTAGGTTTATTCAGGATTTATTTGGGAGTTTAATTCCCCGTGGCATTTGTATTGATTGGGATTTATTAGAGAGTTTATTTTGGATGTTACTTCGGGGATTTATTTGGCATTGTACGTCAGGACTCTAATTCGGTTATCGGTGATTTATTTGGGTCATTAGTCTAGATTTAATTCAGGAATTTATTTGGATTTAGTTCAGTTTATGCGGAGAGGGTTTGCCTGGGTTCCGGTTTGGGGTCCGGTTGGGCTTCGGTTTGGGGTTCGGGTCGTTGGGTTCGGGTTTCTGGGTAGGGTTCGGTTGCCGGTTCCGGGGTCTGGCTGGGTTCGGTCTCCGTCGTTCGGTCGTTGGTTCCGGTTGGGTTCGGTTGCGAGTGGGTTCGGGTGTCCGCTTTGTTCGCGTGTCCGGTTCGGGTTTGGCGGTTTGGCGGTTCGGTTTGGGGTTCCGGGTTGCGGGTTTCGGGTTCGGGTATCGGGGTTTGGGTTCCAGCGTTCGCGGTTCGGGTTTGCGTCCGGATTCGGGTTTTGGGCGGGTTCGGTGTTGGGGTTTCGGGTTGTGTAGGTTTTGCGGTTACCGTTCGGTTCTGGGGTTCGGGTCGAGGTTCGGGTTTCGGGTTTGGGTGTCGGGTTTGCGTTTCCGTTCGGTCCGGGTTGTGGTGGGTTCGGGTTCGGGTGGGTTTCGGGTTTGGGTTCCGCGTGGGGTTCGCGGTTCGCGGGTGGGGTTCCGTGTTCGGTTTGGGGTTCGGGTTTGTGTTCGCGGTCGTCGCGTTCACGGGTTTGGGCGTTCGGGTTCGCGTTTCGTTCTATGGTCGTTTCGTCGTTCCGTCGGGTGTCGGGTTCGGGTTGTTCGGGTTCGGTTTCGTTGGGTTTCGGTTGGGGTTCGCGGTCGGTGGTCGATCATTCCAAAGCCTGTGGAACACCCCGAAGCTCTGTTAGGACACGCCCAAAACTGTGGGTGTGCACCCGAAGGCTCTGTGCGGACACTGCTAAAGCACAGTGGGGTCACCCCAAAAAACACGCGGGGACACCCCGAAAGCTGTTGGATCAGGAGACCTAAAACACTCCCCGGGACTCCCAAAGCTCCTGTGGACAACCCAAAACATCGGTGACACCCATAAAACCCTGGACAACCGCGCAAGCCCTGTGGGGAACCACCCTAAAGGCTCAGTGGGGTCACCCCGAAACACTATTGGGACACCCGCAAAGCTCTGTGAGATGCACCCCCAAAATCACGCTGGTCACCCAAAAACACAATCTGACACCCCAAAACTACCGGGAAGGACAGCCCCAAGCTGTAAGATCACCCCAAAGCTCTCTGGGACTACCCCAAACAGCTCTGGACTTACCCAAAAACCACTGCTGGGACACCCCAAAAACACTCGGACACCCCAAAGCTCTGTTTGGGGGACTACCCAAAACACCGGGGGGCTCGCCCAAATCATCCTGTGGACACCCGCAAACGCTCAGCGGGTCACCCGAGTGAGCACCTGGACGACCGCAACACCTGTGGGTCACCCCAAAGCTGTGGGTACCGCCGAACACCCTGGACAAACCCAAAGCCCTTTGGGGTCACCCCTCAAGCTGTGGAATCCCCCGAAGCTCTGTTACGACACCGCCTAAAACACTCTGGGACACCCCAGCAACCTTCTTTGAGAGTCATCCAAAGCTCTAGAGAGAACCCCGAAGCTCTGTGGGACTCCCTAAAGCTGTGGGGCACCCGCAGAAACACCCTGGACTCATCCGCTTAAAGCTCTTGAGATCATCCCAAAAGCTCTGTGTGAGTCACCCCAAAAGTTCTAGCGGGACACGCACAAAGCTCTAGTGAGTCACCCCAAAGCAGTGGGGAACACCCCAAAACATTCTGGGACACCCCAAAGCTGTGGGACATCCCCGAAGCCTGTAGGACACCCAAAACCCTGTCGACACCCCAAAAGCTGTGGGATTACCCCCGAAACACCCTGGGACCAGCCCCCAACGCTCAGCGGGTCAGCTTAGTTTTAAACTTCCTGTTCTTTTGAATCTGCGATTATTTTTAATTGTGTTTAATTTACAAATTCATCTTAGTCTTAAACTTGTTTCTTTTGAATTCGACGTAATTTATTAACTCGTGTTAATTTAAAATTCTATCTTCGTGTTTAAGCTCTGTTTTTTGAGAATCTGGTTTATGTTTTATATTGGCCGTTTTTTCCCCTCCTTTTCGTGAAATCGCCCCAGGTTTTGCCCCTCCCCAGTACTCCCGGGGTTTTGCCTCATCTGCCTTTCCATTTCTCCGCTTTCCCACAAAATCTCCCGGAAATTGCGAGCTTCATGCCCGGCGGAGCCGGCAAAATTCGCCGCCGAAGCGTCCCGCTGGCTCTGCGGGATCGCCCTCTCCTGGAGACGGGAGATGCGCGTCCCAAAATCCCAAAATTCCCGTTTTTGGGTTGAGATTTCGCGTCCCTAAAATCCCCAAAAGTCTGCTTCTTGGGCTGGAATTTCGACCCCAAAATCCCAAAATTCCTAAATTTTGGGTTGAATTCCAATTCCCAAATGCCTTCTTCGCGGCCTGGAATTCCCACCCCCAAATCCCAAATCCTAATTTGAGCCAGAATTCACATCCCCCAAATCCCAAAAATCCGTCTTGGGGCTGGAATTGCCACCCCAAAAATCCCCAAAAATCCTAATTTGGGTATGGAATTCCCAATCCGAAAATTCCTTCTTGGCGGCTGAATTCCCATTCCCAAAATCCCTTTTTTGAGTTGGAATTCGCATCCCAAAATCCCCAAAATCCTAATTTGGCTGGAAAATTCCATCCCAAAATTCCCAAAATCCTAATTTGGTTGGAATTCCGATTCCCGATCCCCAAAATCTTCTTTGTGTTGGAAATTCCCACCGCCAAAATCCCAAAAATCCCTTTTTGGGTTAATTCCCCATCCCAAAAATCCCCCCAAATTTCTTTCCTCTGGGCTGGAATTGCTCGCACCTGGAGATGCGGAAATTCCCATACCCAAAATCCCCGAAAAATCCTTTGTCTTTACGGCCAAAATTATTTATCGAAATAAAATTATAATTAAATTAAATACAATTTATTTTAAATAAAAAAATAATTTTTAAAACCAAATTTTCCTTTTTTTTTTTTTTTATTTATTAACAAATATATTTATTTAAATAAAACTTGAATTTAAAACCCACCCAAATCCCCGGCTGCCCGGCCCAGCAGCTCGGAACTTTTTGGACCCCGACTCCTCCGGAGCCTCGGGACGTTCCCTTGCTCCGTTTCCCGCACCCGAACCCGAATATCGTGTCCCTTTTCCCAGAATTTGAAGGAAAATTTCCACTTTTCCCGCAGGTTTGCCCGCTCTCCGTTAATGCGCATCGTTAATAACGAGCCGGGGCTCCCTCTAGCGTCGCTCGGGTCCCTTCCGGCCAATTCCTGCTTTTCCCGACCCCTTTCCCGCCCATTTCCCGACCCTTTCCCGACCCTTTCCCGACCCTTTCCCGCATTCCTGGCCCAATTCTTGCATTTCCAGACCCTTTCGCTGCATTTCCCGACCCATTTCAGCCATTCCCGACGCCTTTCAACCAACTTTCCCGACCTTTTCCCGAGCTTTCCCCACCTTTCTGAACCATTTCCCACAATTCCCGACCCTTTTCCACCATCCCGACCCTTTCCCGACCCTTTTCCCGCATTTCCCGGCCAATTCCTGCATTTCCCGACCCTTTTCTGCATTTCCTGACACTTGTCCTGCATTCCCGACCCTTTCACCTTTCTGGACCATTTTCTGCATTTCCCGACCCTTTCCTGCCATTTCCCGACCTTCCTGCATTTCCCGACCCTCCCACCAATTTCGACCCTTTCCCAAACTTCCCGACCCGTTTCCCGCCTTTCTGAAACCCTTCTGCATTTCCCGACCCTTTCCCACCATTTTGCTGACCCATTCCCGACCCTTGGCCCACCCCATTCCCGACCCTTTCCCACCATTCCGACCCTTTCCAACTTTCCCGACCCTTTCCCGCCCTTTTCTGAAACCCTTTTCTGCATTTCCCCACCCTTTCCAACCATTTCTGACCCATTCCCGACCCTTCCCACCATTCCCGACCCTTTCCCCCATTCCCGACCCGTTTCCCAACTTTCCCGACCCTGTTCCCGACCTTTCCCACCTGTTCTGGGACCCTTTTCCATTCCCACCCGTCCCCACCAATTCCCGACCCTTTTCCACCTTTCCGCCCTTTCCCGACCCTTTCCCACATTTTCCGACCCTTTTCCAGGTGCTGGAAGTCGGCAGGAAAAACCCCTTCAATTTCCCGCCCCGAGCGGTTCCACTCAAATCTTTTAAAATCCCGAATTTTCGGCCCTTTCCCTGGCATTTCCCGACCCTTTTCCGCCATTCCCGACCTTTCCTGCATTTTCCGGGACCCTGCTGCATTTCCCCGACCCTTTCCCACCATTCCGACCCTTTCCTCACTTTCCCAACCCTTTCCCACCCTTTCCCGACCCTTTTCTGCATTTTCCCGACCCTTTTCTGCCCATTCCAACCCTTTTCCCAGGTCTGGAATTCGGCAGTAAAACCCCTTCCAATCCCTACCCCGAGCGGTTTCATTCTCAAATCTTTTAAAAATCCCGAATTTCCGAACCCCTTCCCTGCATTTCCCGACCCTTCCCCACCAATTCCCCTTTTTCCATTTTCCCCCATTTCCCCCCCATTTCCCCCACTTTCCCCATTTTCCCCCATTTCCCCCCCTTCTCAGCCCCACCACCCGGGTCTGAGCCCGCTCCTGGCCCCTCTACCAGCGGGGAAACTGAGGCACGGAGCCGCGAGCCACTCCCAGAATTCCCTCCGAGCCCTTCGGAAAGCCCCCACATCCAGCTGGGGGCCCCCAATTTCATTTTCTGGGGGGTTCTCCTCCTCTCCCTCCTCCCCGGGCTGCCATTTCCCTTTTTTCCCTTTTTCCCCCAGAAAATCCCATTCCCGGCACCTCCGGCCATAAATCCCGGGCTTGGCTGCAAAACAAAAATAAAATAAAATAAAGGTAAAATAAAATAAAGTAAAATAAGAGTAAAATAAAATTAAAATAAAATAAAATTTAAAAAAAGTAAAGCTTAAAATAAAATAAAGTAAAATAAAGTAAAATAAAATAAAAATAAAAGAAAATTAAATAAATAAATAAAAAAAATAAAGTAAAATAAAGTAAAATAAAATAAAATAAAATAAAAAATAAGCATTAAAATAAAATAAAATTAAATAAATAAAATAAAAAAGCGCGTAAAATAAAAATAAAATAAAGTAAAATAAAATAAAAATAAAGTAAAAGTAAAAATAAAGTAAAATAAATAAAATAAAGTAAAGTAAAGTAAAAATAAAGTAAATAAAATAAACTAAAATAAAGTAAAAATAAATTAAGGAAAATAAAGTTAAGAAAAATAAAGTAAAATAAAATAAATAAAATAAAGTTAAAATAAAGTAAAAGTTAAAATAAAGTAAAATTAAAAAATACAGTAAAATAAAGCTAAAGAAAAATTAACAGTAAAATAAAATAAAATAAGTAAATAAAGCTAAATAAATTAGTAAAATAAAATAAAATAAAATAAAAAATGGGGGGTCAGGTTCCATCCCATAATTCTGCCTCAATCGGCGGCTTTTTCCCCAATTTCCCCTTTGGTTTCTTTCCGCCCTCCCTCGCCGTTTCCAACGCCGCCCTCCAGGCCGTGACCCCGAGTCAGACGGCTCCAATCGCCAATAAAAACCGTCCCTGTCCTGTTCCGTCTGCCGTCCGTCTGTCTGTCTGTCTGTCTGTCTGTCCCGGAATTCCCCGCCGCTGACCCCTCCTCCTCCTAAGAAAAGGAAGAAGAAAGAAAACCCCAAATCGCGCGCGTGAATGAAACTGAAATGGGGCAGCGCCCCGGTGGCAGAGCCCCCCAACGGAGGGACCTTAAAGGCCCCGCTCGCCGGCCGGTAACCGGCTCGCGGATGTGCCCGCGGAGGCGCGGCGCGCTGCGGCCTGCCCCGGAGGTAGCTTGTTCTGGTTTATTTTGGTGTTTGGTATTTTGTTTTATTTTATTTTACTTTGTTTATTTTACTTTATTTTACTTTATTTATTTTATTTCTTTTACTATTTTTATTTTCCTTTATTTTACTTTACTTTACTTTACTTTATTTTTATTTTATTTTACTTTTATTTTATTTTACTTTATTTTACTTTATTTACTTTATTTGTTTTACTTTACTTTGTTTTACTTTGTTTTACTTTATTTACTTTATTTTAACTTACTTATTTTTACTTTACTTATTTTATTTTCCTTTATTTTACTTTATTTTACTTTCCTTTATTTTACTTTCCTTTATTTTACTTTTTTATTTACTGTTAATTTTACTTTACTTTATTTGAACTTTACTTATTTTCTTATTTTACTTGACTTTTACTTTGTTTTTATTTATTTATTTTACTTATTTACTTTATTTTATTTTCCTTATTCTTAACTTTACTTTATTTTTCTTTATTTTACTTTACTTATTTTACTTTACTTTATTTTACTACTTTACTTTATTTTACTTTAACTTATTTTTCTTTATTTATTTTACTTTATTTTTATTTTCCTTTCTTTTCCTTTATTTACTTGATTTATTTACTTTATTTTATTTTCCTTTCTTTCCTTTACTTTATTTTACTTTATTTATTTTACTTTACTTTATTTTACTTTATTTTAGTTTATTTAATTTTACTTTTATTTTACTTTTACTTTACTTTATTTTATTTACTTTATTTTACTCGTCTCCGCGTGGATGAGGCACTGGGGAGCCAGCGGCAGCGACGAGCTTGGGTTTTTTTGGCGTTTATTTTTTCCTCCTTTGGCTCGGAACTTTGCGGAGCAGGGGAGGCTCGGCCGGTGCGAAACGGCTGACCCCGCGCGGCCACAAAACCCCGGGAAAAAGCGGGAAAAAAAGCAAAAAAATGCCCGGAGAGGAGGACAGGCGCGCCTCACCCTGGATTTCCCCATCGGCCGGGTGTGAAACGGCCCGACCACCGCCACGGCCACAAAACCCCGGGAAAAACGGAAAATTCGGCAAAAAAATCCCCGCTGAGAGGAGGAGGCGCAAGCCCCAGGGGGCCACAAAACGCCCGCGGAAAAACGGGAAAAGGCAAAAAAATCCCCGAGATGGATGGGGGCGACGCTTCATCCCTGCGCTTCCCCCATTCGGTCGGCGAAACGCGACACCGCGCGGCCACAAAAACCCCCGGAAAGCGGGAAAAACCAGGAAAAAAAATCGCGGAGAGGAGGAGGCGCAGGCCCGGGGCCACAAAACCCCGAGGAAAAGCGGAAAAAGGGCAAAAATCCCCGGAGAGGGAGGAGGAGCGCTCATCCCTGGATTTCCCCTCGGTCGGGCGAAACGCTGACCCCGCTGCAGCCACAAAACCCCGGGAAAAAACGGGAAAAAAGGCAAAAAAATCCCCGGAGAGGCAGGAGCCAGCCCCGGGGGCCACAAAACCCGGAAAAAAACGGGCGAAAATCGGCCAAAAAAAAATCCCGGAGAGAGAGGTGCCTCATTCCCTGAAGTTTCCCATCGTGGCCGGTGCGAAACCGCTGGCACCGCGCGTCCACAAAACCCCGAAAAGGCGGAAAAAGTGGCAAAAAATCCCCGAGAGGCGGAGGTGCGCTCGTTCCTGGATTTCCCCATCGGGCCGGGTCAAACGCTGGACAACCGGCAGCCCCAGGGCCACAAAACCCCGGGAAAAACGGGGAGCAAAAAGCAAACAAATCCCCGGAGAGGGGAGAGGCGCAACCCGGCGGGCCACAAAACCCCGCGGAAAAAAAACGGGGAAAATCGCAAAAAATCGCCCGGAGAGGCGGAGTGCGCTCGTTCCAGCGTTTCCCCATCCCGGCGCTGCTTTTCCTTCCCCCGAACCGCCCGGGGCCTCCGAATCCGTTTGGGAGGGAAAAGCAGCGGAGCAAGCGCCCGGCAGCGCTCCAGGCTTCTGAACCCGGACGGATTTTCCACCCTCGGATAGCAGGACCGGCCCGGGACAAAGGAGGAGCTCCCCGAGCCCCTGGGAACTCCCCAAAATCCCGGCTGGAACCCGAGCTCGGCTCCGGCCAGCGTCTGACCGGCTCTCGCTCCGGGTTGCGGGTTAAACTCGAGTCTTAAAACCGGGAAAACGGCCCCGGGAGAGGGATGGGGGGAAGGGCGGGACGGAATTTGTCCCGGGATTGGACGTGGAACTAGTCGCGGAGTGGACTGAGCTTTGTTCTGAATGGGACGAACTTTGTCCGGAAATGGGGTGGAACTTTGTCCGGGGTGAAATGGAACTTTTTTCCCGCGGATTGGACGAGCTTTGTCCCGGATTGGGACGGAACTTTGCTGGAGTTGTGGAACTTGTTCCGGGATGGGTGGAATTTGCTTCCTGGGAATTTAGTCCGGCGAGTGAAATGGAACTTTGTCCCGGGTGGCGCTGAACTTTGTCCAGAGAGTTGACGGAAGCTTTGCTCCCGGCAATGGGATGGAACTTTGTCCCGGGAAGGGACCGGACCAAACTTTGTCCCGGGAAGTGACGAATTTTGTCCCGGGACTGGGGTGAAAACCTTTGTCGCCGGGAGTGAGGACGGATTTGTCCAGAGTGGGACGGAAACGTTTGTCCCGGGAGTGGGACGGAGCTTGTCGCTGGAGAGTGAAACTTTGTCCAGGGAATGGGGTGGAACTTTGTCCTGGAATGGGACTGAACTTTGTCCCAGTGCGGTGGAACTTTGTCCGGCGAATAGATGGAGTTTGGTCTCGGAATGGACGGAGCTTTGGAATGGTGAATTTTGTCCCGGGAATGGAACCGAACTTTTGTCCAGAGAATTGGCGGAGCTTTGTCCTGGGAACGGATGAACTTTGTCCGGGCAGTAGGACCGCGGACCAACTTTTCCGGAAGTGGACGGAATTTGTCCAGGAGTGGACGGAAATTTTGTCCCGAGAACAGGACGGAAACTTTGTCCCGGGAATGGGCTGTAATTATGCCCGGGAATGAGGTGTAACTTTGCCGGGAATGAGGTGTAACTTTTGTCCCGGGAATGGACGAACTTTGTCCCGGGAAATGCGGCTGTATACTTTGTCCCGGGAATGGGCTGTACTTTTGTCCGGAATGGGCTGTACTTTGTCCCGGAATGAGGTGAACTTTGTCCGGGAATGGCATGTAACTTTGTCCGGGCTCCAGAAAGTCCTTCCCGGGCGGTTTCCGGGGCCGGGAGCTGCCGCAGTGACTTTGACCAGGCGTTTGCCGGCAGCGGCCGCCGGCTTCCTCTGCAGGGAGCTCCGGGCCTTGTCCTTCAAGATGAACTTTTAATAATTGTAAATTAAAAAAAAAAAAATCAAAAAATTTAAGAAACAAAAAGGAAAGCGAGAAAAGTCCCTATTTAGCCGAGACACCCCGAAAATTTTAATCCCGGGATTTCCTGCGTTTCCTCCCGTTCTTTTCCCCACTATCTGACATTTGTATCCCGGGATTTTCCTGTTTTCTCCCGTTTTTCCATCTCCCAATTCCCGCCGGCTCCGGAAACGGAAGCAGCAAATGTCGGGAAGCCGGTCGGGCACGGCGGGACCGCCCCGGGTTTTGTCCCGGTTGTCCGTTGTCCGTCTGTCCTGGTTTTATCCCCTCTGTCCCGGGTTTGTTCCCGGTTTGTATCCCTCAGTCCCGTTTGTCCCTCTGTCCCGGGTTTGTCCCTCTTCCCGTTTATCCCTTCGTCCCGGTCTGTCCGTCTGTCCTGGTTATCCCCTCTTGTCCCGGGTTTGTTCCCTCAGTCCCAGTCTGTCCCCCTGTCTGTTTCTCTCTCTGTCCCCTCGGTCCCGTCGTGTCCCTCGTCCCGGTTGTCCCCTGTGTTCCCCCGTTTGTCCGTCTGTTCCCGGTTTTATCCCTTCGTCCCGGTTGTCCTTCGGTCCCGGTTGTCCTTTCTGGTCCTGGTTTAATCCCCTCAGTCCCGGGTTGTTCCCTTCAGTCCCGGTTTGTCCGTCTGTCCCGGTCTGTCCGTCTGTCCCGTTCTGTCCCCTCGGGGACATTCCCGCCCCGGGATCAGCAGCAGAGCGGGCCGGACTCGGAAAAATCCCGGCGGCAGAACCGAGCCGGGGGGGGAAATCGCCGCCCGGAAATCCCCAAATCCCCCCCCACAAATCCCCGCCCGCCCCCATTCCGCCCCGCCCCAAATTCTGCCCCGCCCCACACCCGCCCCCAAATTCTGCCCCCCTCCAAACTCCGCCCGCCCCCCAAATCCCCCGCCCGCCCCCGCCCGCCCTTTTCCGCCCGGATTTTGGCGGAGGTCCGCGGACCCCCCGGGCGGGTTTCGGGTCGGGGTCGGGTGGACCCCTGCCCGCCCGCCCTCCCCCGGCCCAAATAAATTCATCTTTTCCATTTTTCAACTTTATTTTATGTATATTTTAAATTTAATTTAATTTTTTATATATATATTATTATATATATTATAATATATATATACACTTTATTCTCTTATTAAAATTAGTTTTAATTTTTAATCTCTATATCATATTTAATTTTTTATTTTTGTTTTAATTTTTAATAGCTATTATTTTATTTTATTTTTAAAATTAAATATATTTTTGTTTTACTTCATTTTATTTTTTATTTTATTTTAATACATAATGTATTTAATTTTTATATCTTTACTATATTTTAGTTTATTTTATTTTAATTTTTAGTAGCTTTCATTTTATTTTTAATTTAATTTTTTTTAATTTTTATTTTATTTTATTTTTTCATTTTTTTTATTTTAATACATTATATTTATTTCATATTTATTTATATTTTATTTTATATTTTATTTTATTTTAAATTTTCATTTTTATTTTATTTTAATACATATATTTAATTTTAATTAATTTAATTTAATTTAATTTAATTTAATTAATTTAATTAATAATTTAATTTTATTTTATTTTTATTTTATTTTATTTTATTTTATTTTATTTTATTTTATTTTATTGTATTTTATTTTATTTTATTTTATTTATTATTTTATTTCACTTTACGAAGTTCAGGGCTGCAGCTGCCGAGCCGCACCGAGGTGCCTGAAAAAACCAATAAAAATCCCGGATTTTTACAGCGAAGAAGAAAAAGAGCAAAAGGAGCCGGAATGGGCGGGAGCGGCGGAGCGTCAAAACAGCGCCAGCGTCCAGACGGGGACGACGCGCCGCAATTCCCCTTTTTTCCTTTTTTTTTCCTTTTTTCCTCTTTTTTTACATTTTTTCCTTTTTTTTCGCATTTTGTTCCTTTTCCCAACTCTACTGACCCAACAGCCCTCGGCGTTAAAATCCCCGAGGCTCCTCGTCTAAAAACTGCCACCGGGAAACAGCGGCCGGGCTGGAAAATCCCAGAAAAATGAAATTATGAGGAATTTACGGGGCTGGGAGGAACGAGCGGGGCTATCTCTCTCTTATAAAAATAAAAATAAAATAAAAATAAAAATAAAAATAAAAATAAAAAATAAAAATAAAAATAAAAAATAAAATAAAAATAAAAATAAAAATAAAAAAATAAAAATAAAAAATTAAAAATAAAAATAAATAAAAAATAAAATAAATAAAATTAAATTTTTAAGAAAATATTATTTTTTAAAGAGGTTTTTCTCCAGTTCCATCTCAAGCACTTATTCAGGCTTTATCCTGATGAATAAATTGATTTTTAACTCATTTTTTTTAATTGAAGGTGATTAATCAGGCGAGCCAAATATTTCGGATTTGATGCCGCATTCGCTGCAGAAATTCAAACTTAAATAAAAAGTGAGGGAAATGGAGGAACCCGGGATGGTGAAATGAGCGAGAAAAAAACCGATTTTTCCCAAGATTTTTTTTAAAGGATCCTGGAACCCCACGGGAAATTCCTCCTTTTGAATTCCCGTTTAAAAAGGTTTTGGTTTTATTTTTAATGGGAAAAAAAAATCCCTTAAAAACCCAAATTTTCCCCAAAAAATTGGGAATTTCGGCTTGTGCCGAATCAACCTGGCGGAAATTGTTCAGTGGCTGTGGGTTTTTATTTTTTCCCTAGATATATTTTTAATATTATTTATTATTTTATATTATAATATATATATTATTATATAATTAATTTTTTATATTAATTTAATTATTTGTTGGTTTTTTTTCCTAAAGATGTATTTAAATTATTATTTATTTTAATGTTTGTTATTTTCTCTAAAGATATTATTTTAAATTATTATTTTAGTTTAATTATTTATTTAATTATTTGTGGAGGTTTTTTTTCTCTAAAGATGTATTTTAAATTATATTTATTTTAATATTTATTAATTATTTTTTGCGGTTTTTTTTCTGCTAAAGATGCATTTTTAAAATTATTATATTAATATTTATATTTATTTATTGTTATAGGGTTTTCCTCTAAAGATATATTTTAAATTATTATTTATTCTTAATATTTATTTAATTATTTGTTAGGGTTTTTCCTCTAAAAATATATTAAATTATTATTTATTTTCATATTTATTTAATTAGCTTCCTCCTCCCCTGGTCCCCTCGATGTAAATTCCATAAAAATTCCCCCCCAAATTGGATATTCGGATTACTTTGGATTTTATTCGGGATTTTATTCAGGATTTTTCGGTTTTATCGGGCATTTATTTTGGATTTATTAGGGATTTATTTGTATTTATTCGGGATTTATTCAGGATTTATTTGGGATTTATTCTATGATTTATTTCAGATTTATTCGGGATTATTTCAGGATTTATTGTCAGGGGAATTTATTCGGGATTTATTCGGGTTTTATTTCGATTTATTCTGGATTTATTCAGATGTTATATTCGAGATTGGTTATTTGGATTTATTTGGGATTTATTCAAGAGTATTCAGGATTATTTGGTGATTTATTCGGGATTATTCAGGTTTATTCAGGATTTATTTGGGAGTTTATTCCCCCGTGGCATTTGATTGATGGATTTATTAGGAGAGTTTATTGTTGGAAGTGTGTACTTCGGTGTGATTTTATTTGGCATTTATCGTCAGGATCTCTAATTTCGGCTCTTATACGGTATTTTATTTGCGGCATTAGTCTTAGAGATTTAATTCCAGGAATTATTTGGGATTTAGTCAGATTTATCGGAGAGGGTTTGCGGGTTCCGGTTTCCGGGGTCGCGGTTGGGCTTCGGTTGGGGTTCGGGTTTGGGTTCGGGTTTCAGGGTTCGGGGTTCGGAGTTGGCGGTTCGGTTCGCGAGGTCCGTGTTCCGGTTCGGGTTCGGATTTGGAGGGTTCGGGTTCCGCGTTACACTGGTTTCCGTTCGGGTTTGCGGTTTTGGAGGTTCGGTTTTAGTGGGTTCCGGTTCTGGTTTCGGGTTCGTGGTTCGGGGTTTGTTGTGTTCCGCGTTCGGGGTTCGGGTTTGGCGTTCCGTGACTTCCGGTGTTTTGGGGTTCGGAGTTTCGGTGTTGGGGTTTCGGGTTGTCGGTTAGGATTTTGGGTTACGTTCCGGTTCGGGCGTTCGGGTTCGGAGGTTCGGGTTTCGGGGTTTGGGTGTCGGGTTTGCAGTTTCCGTTCCGGTCCGGGCTTAGGGGTTCAGGTTCGGGTTCGGGTTCGGGTTTGGGTTTCGGGTTTGGTTCCGCGTGCCGGGTTCGGGTTCCGGTTGGGGTTCGGCGGTTCGGTTTGGGGTTCGGGTTGGTTCGGGTCTCCGTTCCTTGGTTTGGGGTTCGGGCTTCCGCGTATTGGAGCGTTCGTGATTTGGTGTTTCGGTCGTTCCGTTCCGGGTTTGGTACGGGTTCGGGTTTTCGGGTTCGGGTTTCGGTTTGGGTTTCGGGTTTGGGGTTCGCGGTTCCGGTTTCCGGTTTGGGGTTCGGATCATTCCAAAGCCATGTGGTAACACCCCGAAGCTCTGTTAGGACACCACAAAACTGTGGGTTTCACCCCGAAGCTCTGTGCCGGACACTCTAAAAGCGACAGTGGGTCACCCCAAAAAACACCGCAGGGGAACACCCCAAAGCTGTGGGATCACCCTAAAAACACCCCCGGGACTCCCCAAAAGCTCGCTGTGGACAACCCCAAAACATCGGTGACACCCAAAAACCCTGACACCCCAAAGCCCTGTGGGGAACCACCCTTAAAGGCTCATGGGGTCACCCCAAACCACTATTGACACCCCAAGCTCTGTTGAGATCACCCCAAAACACGCTGGTCACCCCAAAAACACAAACTGACACCCCAAAACACCGGGAAGGACACCCCCAAGCTTAAGATCACCCCAAAGCTCTCTGGGACACCCCAAAACACTCTGGGGACACCCCAAAAACCACTGCTGGGACACCCCAAAACACACTGCGGAACACCCCAAAGCTCTGTTTGGGGGACACCCCAAAACAACCGGGGGGCTCCCCAGAATCATCCTGTGACACCCCAAAGCTCAGGGCGGGTCACCCGAGTGAGCACCTGGGACAGCCGCAACACCTGTGGGGTCACCCCAAAGCTGTGGGTCACCCCGAACACCCTGGACACCCAAAGCCCTTGGGGTCACCCCCAAGCTGTGGGAATACCCCCGAAGCCTCTGATTAGGACACCCCAAAACACTCTGGGACACCCCAAACCTCTGTTGAGATCATCCCAAAGCTCTAAGAGACACCCCGAAGCTCTGTGGGACCCCTAAAGCTGTGGAGGCACCCCAAAACACCCTGGGACCACCCTTTAAAGCTCTGTGAGATCATCCCAAAAGCTCTGTGGAGTCACCCCAAAGTTCTACGGGACACCCCAAAGCTCAGTGGAGTCACCCCAAAGCAGTGGGGAACACCCCAAAACATTCTGGGACACCCAAAGCGTGGGACCACCCCGAAGCTCTGTGGACACCCAAAACCCTGTAGGACAACCCCAAAAGCTGTGGGATTACCCCGAAACACCCTGGGACCACCCAAAGCTCAGCGGTCAGCTTAGTTTTTAAACTCCTTTCTTTTGAATTCTGCGATTATTTTTAATTGTGTTTAATTTAAAATTCATCTTAGTTTAAACTCTGTTTCTTTTGAATTCTGACGTAATTTTTATCGTGTTAATTTAAAATTCATCTTCGTTTTAAGCTCTGCTTCTTTTGAAATTCTGGTTTTATTTTTTAATTGGCGTTTTTTCCCCTTTTTCGTGAAATCCGCCAGGTTTTCCCCTCCCCAGACTCCCGGGGTTTTGCCCCATCTGCCTTTCCCATTTCTCCGCTTTTTCCCACGGAAAATTCTCCCGGAAATTGCGAGCTTTGCCGCGGAGCCGCAAAATTCCCGCCGAAGCGTCCCGGGCTGGCTCTGGCGGGATCGCCCTCTCCTGGAGGACGGGAGATGCGGCGTCCCAAAATCCAAAAATTCCCTTTTTGGGTTGAATTCGCGTCCCAAAATCCCAAAATCCTTCTTGGGCTGGAATTTCGACCCCAAAATCCCAAAATTCCTAAATTTTGGGTTGAATTCCAATTCCCAAATGCCTTCTTCGCGGCCTGGAATTCCCACCCCCAAATCCCAAATCCTAATTTGAGCCAGAATTCACATCCCCCAAATCCCAAAAATCCGTCTTGGGGCTGGAATTGCCACCCCAAAAATCCCCAAAAATCCTAATTTGGGTATGGAATTCCCAATCCGAAAATTCCTTCTTGGCGGCTGAATTCCCATTCCCAAAATCCCTTTTTTGAGTTGGAATTCGCATCCCAAAATCCCCAAAATCCTAATTTGGCTGGAAAATTCCATCCCAAAATTCCCAAAATCCTAATTTGGTTGGAATTCCGATTCCCGATCCCCAAAATCTTCTTTGTGTTGGAAATTCCCACCGCCAAAATCCCAAAAATCCCTTTTTGGGTTAATTCCCCATCCCAAAAATCCCCCCAAATTTCTTTCCTCTGGGCTGGAATTGCTCGCACCTGGAGATGCGGAAATTCCCATACCCAAAATCCCCGAAAAATCCTTTGTCTTTACGGCCAAAATTATTTATCGAAATAAAATTATAATTAAATTAAATACAATTTATTTTAAATAAAAAAATAATTTTTAAAACCAAATTTTCCTTTTTTTTTTTTTTTATTTATTAACAAATATATTTATTTAAATAAAACTTGAATTTAAAACCCACCCAAATCCCCGGCTGCCCGGCCCAGCAGCTCGGAACTTTTTGGACCCCGACTCCTCCGGAGCCTCGGGACGTTCCCTTGCTCCGTTTCCCGCACCCGAACCCGAATATCGTGTCCCTTTTCCCAGAATTTGAAGGAAAATTTCCACTTTTCCCGCAGGTTTGCCCGCTCTCCGTTAATGCGCATCGTTAATAACGAGCCGGGGCTCCCTCTAGCGTCGCTCGGGTCCCTTCCGGCCAATTCCTGCTTTTCCCGACCCCTTTCCCGCCCATTTCCCGACCCTTTCCCGACCCTTTCCCGACCCTTTCCCGCATTCCTGGCCCAATTCTTGCATTTCCAGACCCTTTCGCTGCATTTCCCGACCCATTTCAGCCATTCCCGACGCCTTTCAACCAACTTTCCCGACCTTTTCCCGAGCTTTCCCCACCTTTCTGAACCATTTCCCACAATTCCCGACCCTTTTCCACCATCCCGACCCTTTCCCGACCCTTTTCCCGCATTTCCCGGCCAATTCCTGCATTTCCCGACCCTTTTCTGCATTTCCTGACACTTGTCCTGCATTCCCGACCCTTTCACCTTTCTGGACCATTTTCTGCATTTCCCGACCCTTTCCTGCCATTTCCCGACCTTCCTGCATTTCCCGACCCTCCCACCAATTTCGACCCTTTCCCAAACTTCCCGACCCGTTTCCCGCCTTTCTGAAACCCTTCTGCATTTCCCGACCCTTTCCCACCATTTTGCTGACCCATTCCCGACCCTTGGCCCACCCCATTCCCGACCCTTTCCCACCATTCCGACCCTTTCCAACTTTCCCGACCCTTTCCCGCCCTTTTCTGAAACCCTTTTCTGCATTTCCCCACCCTTTCCAACCATTTCTGACCCATTCCCGACCCTTCCCACCATTCCCGACCCTTTCCCCCATTCCCGACCCGTTTCCCAACTTTCCCGACCCTGTTCCCGACCTTTCCCACCTGTTCTGGGACCCTTTTCCATTCCCACCCGTCCCCACCAATTCCCGACCCTTTTCCACCTTTCCGCCCTTTCCCGACCCTTTCCCACATTTTCCGACCCTTTTCCAGGTGCTGGAAGTCGGCAGGAAAAACCCCTTCAATTTCCCGCCCCGAGCGGTTCCACTCAAATCTTTTAAAATCCCGAATTTTCGGCCCTTTCCCTGGCATTTCCCGACCCTTTTCCGCCATTCCCGACCTTTCCTGCATTTTCCGGGACCCTGCTGCATTTCCCCGACCCTTTCCCACCATTCCGACCCTTTCCTCACTTTCCCAACCCTTTCCCACCCTTTCCCGACCCTTTTCTGCATTTTCCCGACCCTTTTCTGCCCATTCCAACCCTTTTCCCAGGTCTGGAATTCGGCAGTAAAACCCCTTCCAATCCCTACCCCGAGCGGTTTCATTCTCAAATCTTTTAAAAATCCCGAATTTCCGAACCCCTTCCCTGCATTTCCCGACCCTTCCCCACCAATTCCCCTTTTTCCATTTTCCCCCATTTCCCCCCCATTTCCCCCACTTTCCCCATTTTCCCCCATTTCCCCCCCTTCTCAGCCCCACCACCCGGGTCTGAGCCCGCTCCTGGCCCCTCTACCAGCGGGGAAACTGAGGCACGGAGCCGCGAGCCACTCCCAGAATTCCCTCCGAGCCCTTCGGAAAGCCCCCACATCCAGCTGGGGGCCCCCAATTTCATTTTCTGGGGGGTTCTCCTCCTCTCCCTCCTCCCCGGGCTGCCATTTCCCTTTTTTCCCTTTTTCCCCCAGAAAATCCCATTCCCGGCACCTCCGGCCATAAATCCCGGGCTTGGCTGCAAAACAAAAATAAAATAAAATAAAGGTAAAATAAAATAAAGTAAAATAAGAGTAAAATAAAATTAAAATAAAATAAAATTTAAAAAAAGTAAAGCTTAAAATAAAATAAAGTAAAATAAAGTAAAATAAAATAAAAATAAAAGAAAATTAAATAAATAAATAAAAAAAATAAAGTAAAATAAAGTAAAATAAAATAAAATAAAATAAAAAATAAGCATTAAAATAAAATAAAATTAAATAAATAAAATAAAAAAGCGCGTAAAATAAAAATAAAATAAAGTAAAATAAAATAAAAATAAAGTAAAAGTAAAAATAAAGTAAAATAAATAAAATAAAGTAAAGTAAAGTAAAAATAAAGTAAATAAAATAAACTAAAATAAAGTAAAAATAAATTAAGGAAAATAAAGTTAAGAAAAATAAAGTAAAATAAAATAAATAAAATAAAGTTAAAATAAAGTAAAAGTTAAAATAAAGTAAAATTAAAAAATACAGTAAAATAAAGCTAAAGAAAAATTAACAGTAAAATAAAATAAAATAAGTAAATAAAGCTAAATAAATTAGTAAAATAAAATAAAATAAAATAAAAAATGGGGGGTCAGGTTCCATCCCATAATTCTGCCTCAATCGGCGGCTTTTTCCCCAATTTCCCCTTTGGTTTCTTTCCGCCCTCCCTCGCCGTTTCCAACGCCGCCCTCCAGGCCGTGACCCCGAGTCAGACGGCTCCAATCGCCAATAAAAACCGTCCCTGTCCTGTTCCGTCT
Organism: Sporophila hypoxantha; assembly: GCA_002167245.1. Lineage (NCBI taxonomy): Eukaryota > Metazoa > Chordata > Aves > Passeriformes > Thraupidae > Sporophila > Sporophila hypoxantha. The sequence goes on along the minus strand of NDFG01000147.1, from coordinate 91,613 downwards.
GCCGTCCGTCTGTCTGTCTGTCTGTCTGTCTGTCCCGGAATTCCCCGCCGCTGACCCCTCCTCCTCCTAAGAAAAGGAAGAAGAAAGAAAACCCCAAATCGCGCGCGTGAATGAAACTGAAATGGGGCAGCGCCCCGGTGGCAGAGCCCCCCAACGGAGGGACCTTAAAGGCCCCGCTCGCCGGCCGGTAACCGGCTCGCGGATGTGCCCGCGGAGGCGCGGCGCGCTGCGGCCTGCCCCGGAGGTAGCTTGTTCTGGTTTATTTTGGTGTTTGGTATTTTGTTTTATTTTATTTTACTTTGTTTATTTTACTTTATTTTACTTTATTTATTTTATTTCTTTTACTATTTTTATTTTCCTTTATTTTACTTTACTTTACTTTACTTTATTTTTATTTTATTTTACTTTTATTTTATTTTACTTTATTTTACTTTATTTACTTTATTTGTTTTACTTTACTTTGTTTTACTTTGTTTTACTTTATTTACTTTATTTTAACTTACTTATTTTTACTTTACTTATTTTATTTTCCTTTATTTTACTTTATTTTACTTTCCTTTATTTTACTTTCCTTTATTTTACTTTTTTATTTACTGTTAATTTTACTTTACTTTATTTGAACTTTACTTATTTTCTTATTTTACTTGACTTTTACTTTGTTTTTATTTATTTATTTTACTTATTTACTTTATTTTATTTTCCTTATTCTTAACTTTACTTTATTTTTCTTTATTTTACTTTACTTATTTTACTTTACTTTATTTTACTACTTTACTTTATTTTACTTTAACTTATTTTTCTTTATTTATTTTACTTTATTTTTATTTTCCTTTCTTTTCCTTTATTTACTTGATTTATTTACTTTATTTTATTTTCCTTTCTTTCCTTTACTTTATTTTACTTTATTTATTTTACTTTACTTTATTTTACTTTATTTTAGTTTATTTAATTTTACTTTTATTTTACTTTTACTTTACTTTATTTTATTTACTTTATTTTACTCGTCTCCGCGTGGATGAGGCACTGGGGAGCCAGCGGCAGCGACGAGCTTGGGTTTTTTTGGCGTTTATTTTTTCCTCCTTTGGCTCGGAACTTTGCGGAGCAGGGGAGGCTCGGCCGGTGCGAAACGGCTGACCCCGCGCGGCCACAAAACCCCGGGAAAAAGCGGGAAAAAAAGCAAAAAAATGCCCGGAGAGGAGGACAGGCGCGCCTCACCCTGGATTTCCCCATCGGCCGGGTGTGAAACGGCCCGACCACCGCCACGGCCACAAAACCCCGGGAAAAACGGAAAATTCGGCAAAAAAATCCCCGCTGAGAGGAGGAGGCGCAAGCCCCAGGGGGCCACAAAACGCCCGCGGAAAAACGGGAAAAGGCAAAAAAATCCCCGAGATGGATGGGGGCGACGCTTCATCCCTGCGCTTCCCCCATTCGGTCGGCGAAACGCGACACCGCGCGGCCACAAAAACCCCCGGAAAGCGGGAAAAACCAGGAAAAAAAATCGCGGAGAGGAGGAGGCGCAGGCCCGGGGCCACAAAACCCCGAGGAAAAGCGGAAAAAGGGCAAAAATCCCCGGAGAGGGAGGAGGAGCGCTCATCCCTGGATTTCCCCTCGGTCGGGCGAAACGCTGACCCCGCTGCAGCCACAAAACCCCGGGAAAAAACGGGAAAAAAGGCAAAAAAATCCCCGGAGAGGCAGGAGCCAGCCCCGGGGGCCACAAAACCCGGAAAAAAACGGGCGAAAATCGGCCAAAAAAAAATCCCGGAGAGAGAGGTGCCTCATTCCCTGAAGTTTCCCATCGTGGCCGGTGCGAAACCGCTGGCACCGCGCGTCCACAAAACCCCGAAAAGGCGGAAAAAGTGGCAAAAAATCCCCGAGAGGCGGAGGTGCGCTCGTTCCTGGATTTCCCCATCGGGCCGGGTCAAACGCTGGACAACCGGCAGCCCCAGGGCCACAAAACCCCGGGAAAAACGGGGAGCAAAAAGCAAACAAATCCCCGGAGAGGGGAGAGGCGCAACCCGGCGGGCCACAAAACCCCGCGGAAAAAAAACGGGGAAAATCGCAAAAAATCGCCCGGAGAGGCGGAGTGCGCTCGTTCCAGCGTTTCCCCATCCCGGCGCTGCTTTTCCTTCCCCCGAACCGCCCGGGGCCTCCGAATCCGTTTGGGAGGGAAAAGCAGCGGAGCAAGCGCCCGGCAGCGCTCCAGGCTTCTGAACCCGGACGGATTTTCCACCCTCGGATAGCAGGACCGGCCCGGGACAAAGGAGGAGCTCCCCGAGCCCCTGGGAACTCCCCAAAATCCCGGCTGGAACCCGAGCTCGGCTCCGGCCAGCGTCTGACCGGCTCTCGCTCCGGGTTGCGGGTTAAACTCGAGTCTTAAAACCGGGAAAACGGCCCCGGGAGAGGGATGGGGGGAAGGGCGGGACGGAATTTGTCCCGGGATTGGACGTGGAACTAGTCGCGGAGTGGACTGAGCTTTGTTCTGAATGGGACGAACTTTGTCCGGAAATGGGGTGGAACTTTGTCCGGGGTGAAATGGAACTTTTTTCCCGCGGATTGGACGAGCTTTGTCCCGGATTGGGACGGAACTTTGCTGGAGTTGTGGAACTTGTTCCGGGATGGGTGGAATTTGCTTCCTGGGAATTTAGTCCGGCGAGTGAAATGGAACTTTGTCCCGGGTGGCGCTGAACTTTGTCCAGAGAGTTGACGGAAGCTTTGCTCCCGGCAATGGGATGGAACTTTGTCCCGGGAAGGGACCGGACCAAACTTTGTCCCGGGAAGTGACGAATTTTGTCCCGGGACTGGGGTGAAAACCTTTGTCGCCGGGAGTGAGGACGGATTTGTCCAGAGTGGGACGGAAACGTTTGTCCCGGGAGTGGGACGGAGCTTGTCGCTGGAGAGTGAAACTTTGTCCAGGGAATGGGGTGGAACTTTGTCCTGGAATGGGACTGAACTTTGTCCCAGTGCGGTGGAACTTTGTCCGGCGAATAGATGGAGTTTGGTCTCGGAATGGACGGAGCTTTGGAATGGTGAATTTTGTCCCGGGAATGGAACCGAACTTTTGTCCAGAGAATTGGCGGAGCTTTGTCCTGGGAACGGATGAACTTTGTCCGGGCAGTAGGACCGCGGACCAACTTTTCCGGAAGTGGACGGAATTTGTCCAGGAGTGGACGGAAATTTTGTCCCGAGAACAGGACGGAAACTTTGTCCCGGGAATGGGCTGTAATTATGCCCGGGAATGAGGTGTAACTTTGCCGGGAATGAGGTGTAACTTTTGTCCCGGGAATGGACGAACTTTGTCCCGGGAAATGCGGCTGTATACTTTGTCCCGGGAATGGGCTGTACTTTTGTCCGGAATGGGCTGTACTTTGTCCCGGAATGAGGTGAACTTTGTCCGGGAATGGCATGTAACTTTGTCCGGGCTCCAGAAAGTCCTTCCCGGGCGGTTTCCGGGGCCGGGAGCTGCCGCAGTGACTTTGACCAGGCGTTTGCCGGCAGCGGCCGCCGGCTTCCTCTGCAGGGAGCTCCGGGCCTTGTCCTTCAAGATGAACTTTTAATAATTGTAAATTAAAAAAAAAAAAATCAAAAAATTTAAGAAACAAAAAGGAAAGCGAGAAAAGTCCCTATTTAGCCGAGACACCCCGAAAATTTTAATCCCGGGATTTCCTGCGTTTCCTCCCGTTCTTTTCCCCACTATCTGACATTTGTATCCCGGGATTTTCCTGTTTTCTCCCGTTTTTCCATCTCCCAATTCCCGCCGGCTCCGGAAACGGAAGCAGCAAATGTCGGGAAGCCGGTCGGGCACGGCGGGACCGCCCCGGGTTTTGTCCCGGTTGTCCGTTGTCCGTCTGTCCTGGTTTTATCCCCTCTGTCCCGGGTTTGTTCCCGGTTTGTATCCCTCAGTCCCGTTTGTCCCTCTGTCCCGGGTTTGTCCCTCTTCCCGTTTATCCCTTCGTCCCGGTCTGTCCGTCTGTCCTGGTTATCCCCTCTTGTCCCGGGTTTGTTCCCTCAGTCCCAGTCTGTCCCCCTGTCTGTTTCTCTCTCTGTCCCCTCGGTCCCGTCGTGTCCCTCGTCCCGGTTGTCCCCTGTGTTCCCCCGTTTGTCCGTCTGTTCCCGGTTTTATCCCTTCGTCCCGGTTGTCCTTCGGTCCCGGTTGTCCTTTCTGGTCCTGGTTTAATCCCCTCAGTCCCGGGTTGTTCCCTTCAGTCCCGGTTTGTCCGTCTGTCCCGGTCTGTCCGTCTGTCCCGTTCTGTCCCCTCGGGGACATTCCCGCCCCGGGATCAGCAGCAGAGCGGGCCGGACTCGGAAAAATCCCGGCGGCAGAACCGAGCCGGGGGGGGAAATCGCCGCCCGGAAATCCCCAAATCCCCCCCCACAAATCCCCGCCCGCCCCCATTCCGCCCCGCCCCAAATTCTGCCCCGCCCCACACCCGCCCCCAAATTCTGCCCCCCTCCAAACTCCGCCCGCCCCCCAAATCCCCCGCCCGCCCCCGCCCGCCCTTTTCCGCCCGGATTTTGGCGGAGGTCCGCGGACCCCCCGGGCGGGTTTCGGGTCGGGGTCGGGTGGACCCCTGCCCGCCCGCCCTCCCCCGGCCCAAATAAATTCATCTTTTCCATTTTTCAACTTTATTTTATGTATATTTTAAATTTAATTTAATTTTTTATATATATATTATTATATATATTATAATATATATATACACTTTATTCTCTTATTAAAATTAGTTTTAATTTTTAATCTCTATATCATATTTAATTTTTTATTTTTGTTTTAATTTTTAATAGCTATTATTTTATTTTATTTTTAAAATTAAATATATTTTTGTTTTACTTCATTTTATTTTTTATTTTATTTTAATACATAATGTATTTAATTTTTATATCTTTACTATATTTTAGTTTATTTTATTTTAATTTTTAGTAGCTTTCATTTTATTTTTAATTTAATTTTTTTTAATTTTTATTTTATTTTATTTTTTCATTTTTTTTATTTTAATACATTATATTTATTTCATATTTATTTATATTTTATTTTATATTTTATTTTATTTTAAATTTTCATTTTTATTTTATTTTAATACATATATTTAATTTTAATTAATTTAATTTAATTTAATTTAATTTAATTAATTTAATTAATAATTTAATTTTATTTTATTTTTATTTTATTTTATTTTATTTTATTTTATTTTATTTTATTTTATTGTATTTTATTTTATTTTATTTTATTTATTATTTTATTTCACTTTACGAAGTTCAGGGCTGCAGCTGCCGAGCCGCACCGAGGTGCCTGAAAAAACCAATAAAAATCCCGGATTTTTACAGCGAAGAAGAAAAAGAGCAAAAGGAGCCGGAATGGGCGGGAGCGGCGGAGCGTCAAAACAGCGCCAGCGTCCAGACGGGGACGACGCGCCGCAATTCCCCTTTTTTCCTTTTTTTTTCCTTTTTTCCTCTTTTTTTACATTTTTTCCTTTTTTTTCGCATTTTGTTCCTTTTCCCAACTCTACTGACCCAACAGCCCTCGGCGTTAAAATCCCCGAGGCTCCTCGTCTAAAAACTGCCACCGGGAAACAGCGGCCGGGCTGGAAAATCCCAGAAAAATGAAATTATGAGGAATTTACGGGGCTGGGAGGAACGAGCGGGGCTATCTCTCTCTT
>NDFG01000147.1:10259-26264 GCA_002167245.1 Sporophila hypoxantha | reverse complement strand
AGGGGTGAGGGGGAAAGAATCAGACCAGGGGTGATGGAAGAAATGGGATATAATAGACCACATGGAGTGAGGGTGGGAAATGGGAAAAACAGACAGGGGTGGAGGGGGACAAGAGTACGGGGGTGATGGGGGATAATGTGTGGGAAAAAGAACATGGAGTGAGGTGGATACAGACAGGGGGAAACGTGTGAAATACAGACAGGATGTGAGGGGAAATTCAGACCAGGAGTGAGGGGAAGATAGACACAAGGTAGTGAGGGGAAAATGGAAACAACAGACAGGAATTTGATGGGGGAACAGACAGGAGGAGTGAAAGGAGTAACAAACAGATCACGAGGAGTGAGGAAAACAGACACAGGAGTGAGGTGGAAAACAGACAGGGAGTTGAAGGGGGTGTGTAATGGGGAAAACAGGACAGAAATGGAGGGGAAGGAAAAGATGACAAGACAGCGGGGAACGGGAAAAAAACAGACACCAAATAGGAGTGAGATGGGGAAACAGACAAGAGGGAGTGAGGGAGTATAATAGACACAGGGGTGGGGAATGGGGGAAAACAGACAGGGGTGAGGGGGAAACAGACAGGATCAGGAGAAAGGGAAAACAGGCACGGAGTGTGAGTGGGGGAAAGGGGAGAAAAACAAGGAGAGGGTGAGGCGAAGAACGGGGTGGGGAGGAGCAAGGGGAAACAGACAGGGGAAAAACAGGAAAACGAGCGCTAGGCTGGCGAAGCGGCGTGCCAGGGGGGGAACAAGACAGGAAGTGAATGGGGGGAATGGAGACAGAAAAGACGGGAATGAGGGAAACAAGACAGGACGTGAGGAGAGAAAGAGGAAGACACCACGCGCAGTGAAGGGGATAAGGGAAGAACAAGGAGACACAGGAGGGTGAGGTGGAGGAGAGAATCTGCGGAAGACAGGAGTGAGGCGGTGAAAGAGAAACAAAATGAGGGAGGAAATGGGAAAGGGAACAGACGAGGATGAGGGGGGAGATGAGGGAAAAACATACAGGAGTGATCAGGGGAAGACAGAGAGCAGGAAAGTGCGGAGTAGGGGAGAATTGCGGCGCAGGAAAATAGCAGAGCCGGACCAAGGCGCGTAGTGCCTGAGAGGAAAATGCGCGGGGCAAAACCAGATCAGGTGGATGAGGCCACGCCGCACAGGGAGTAGGGGAGGGATTAGCGAACAGGTCGCACCAGGTGAGTGAGGGGTAAAGAGTGGGGGGGAGAGAACGGGGAACGATGACAGGGAGTAGTTGTTGGGCATGGGCATGGGAATGCGTGGAGGAGGAGGGGATGGGTTGGGAAGATTCTACAGGGAAATGCCAGCCGGGGAGGCATGGGTGAATGGTCCACTGGGAGAGGAGTCCTGGGAACTGCCCTGGAACAGGTCGGGGGTAAGAAATTCCCCGGCTGCAGACATCGAAGTCGCACCGCAATGGTTCCGTCAGAGATTCCCCAGGACGGATCCTGAAATTTTCCCTTGTCTTTCTCAGATTCTCCTGGGAGAGGTATTCTGGAAACTCCCCTGGACAGGATCCTTAGACAATTTTCCCTTGCCTTCTCAGATTCTCCCTGGACTAGGATCGCTTGAATTCCCCCAGGAACAGTGGTCCTGAAAACTCCCCAGGTAGACGGATCCACATCCTTTGATTCCCCAGGTGCCCCCATCTTGGTCCCCAGCTGTGTCCGCCCTGGCCGCAGCTGTGCCCCACATTCTGTCCCACCTGTGCCCCACATCTGTGCCCAGCTGTGTCCCCTGTCCCGAGTCTGTGCCCACATTCTGTTCCCAAGCTGTGTCCCCATCCCACTGTGTCCCGTGCCCAGCTGTGCCCACATCTGGTGCCCAGGCCGTGGTCCCCCTCACCTCATGGTCTGCGCCTGTGCAGGGCAGCCTTCCTGCAGGTACGCCCTCGTAGAAGTCCAGGTACTCCATTGAAGGATTTTCTCCATCACAGCCCTTGGGGACATTACGAAGGGACACGGTCACCATGGCCCGGGGGACACAGGGGGACACACGGGGAAGCACGGTAAGCCATGGCACCGAGGGACAAAGGGGACACAAGGGGACACGGTCACCTGGCCGCGAGGAACAGGGTCACCATGCCTGAGGGAGCACAGGGGACACAGGGGACACAAGGGGAACACGGTCACCATGGCCAGGGGGGAACCCCAAACCCTCAAAGGGGCGACACGGTCACCATGGCCGCTGAGGGAGGCACAGGGGACACAGGGGACACGGTCAGGCATGCCCAGGGGACACAGGGGACATGGTCACCATGGCCGGTGGGGACACAGGGACAACAGGGTGACACGGTCACAATGCCCAGGGGACACAGGGGACAAACGGCACATTCGGCTCTGAGGGGACAGAGGGGAACAGAGGGGAACCGGTCCACCATGGCCGCGAGGGACACAGGGGACCAGGGGACGACAGGGGGAACCATCGGTACCAATGGCCCCAGGCGGACACAGGTGGAACACGGTCACCATGCGCCCGGGGGACACACAGGGGACGACAAGGGGACACGGGTCACCATGGCCCCAGGGGACACAGGGAAACACGGTCCCATGGGCCCGGAGGGGGACCAGAGGGGACCACAGCGGGGACACGGTCACGATGGCCCGAGTGACACACCGGGGACAACGGTCACCATGGCCCCCGGAGGGGAAGAGGGACACGGTCCCAATGGCCCAGGGGTGACACGGTCACCATGGCCCGAGGGACACAGGGAGACACGCGTCACCAATATGCCCCGAGAGGACACAGGGGACAACCAGGGGACCAACCCAGGGAACAACCTAATCGGTCACCATGGCCCAGGGGGACACGGTCACCGATGCCTGAAGGGACAACAGGCAGGCCACCGATTGTCTGCTGGCAGGGCCTGGCAGGGGACAGAGCCACGGGGAGGGGACAGACCGGGGAGGGGACAGAGCCCAGGGTATTCGGGGAACAGAGCCATGGGCAGGGACAGAGCGCAGGGAGGGGACAGAAGCCAGGGGCAGGGGACAAGAGCCCAGAGGGAGGGGACAGAGCCCATGGGGACAAGGCCACAGCCTCTGCGCTCCCCTCCCTCCTCGCAGGGCATTTTCTGGGAACGTTTCCCCAGAGCTGTCCTGCACATTCCCACCTTCCTGTGCGTTGGCCCAAACCCCTTCCGGAATTTGCGGAATCACGAGCTGGGAATGGATCATGATGTCCCAAGTGTCCATTCCCCCAGTGTCCCCATGTTCCCGTACCGCAGGGGCTCTCGGAGGCCAGGGGCACTTTCCCCCCCCGTGTCCCCCATGTCCCCCCTGTCCCCTGTCCATGCCATTGCGCAATCCCAGCAGGGGCTTGGGCAGGGCCACTTTCCGCTCCGATTCCCCAGTGTCCCAATGTCCCCCGCGTACGTCCCCCCTGGTCCATCCGATACCGGCAGGGGCTCAGGGCAGGTGGTCCCCACCACAGTGTTCCTCCAGTGTCCCGTTGTTCCGCGGTGTCTGTCCCCATGCTCCCCTCAGTGTCGCCCCTGTTCTGCTGTACCGCAGGGGGCTCGGCCGGCAGGGGGCACTTCCCCAGACAGTGTCCACCAGTGTCCCCACGCTTTGTCATCTCCTCGAAGTGTCACCATGTCCCCGTGTCCGAACCGCAGGGGCTCGCCGGGGCAGGGGCCACATTCCGCAGCCCAGTGCAGCCCATGTCCCGTGTCTCCCAGTCACCCCTGGTGTCTGTCCCGGTGTCCCCTGTCCGTTCACGTACCGCAGGGGGCTCGGGGCAGGGGCACTTTCCTCCCGATCCCCATGTCCTCCAATGTCCCGTGTCCCGTGTCACGTACCGCAGGGGCTCGGGCAGGGCGATACTTTGCCCCCGTTGTCCCCCAGTGTCCCGCAGCCCACCGGTGGCTGTCGCCATGTCCCCCTGTCCCCGTCCGTACGCAGGGGCTCGGGGCCAGGGGCACTTCTCCCCTCCAGTTCCCCCTGGTCCCCCCACGGTGTCCCCCTGTCCCTACAGTGTCCCCGCTGTCTGTCACATGTAACCTGCAGGGAGCTTTTGGGGGCAGGGGCAGCTTTCCCCCAGGTGTCCCGGTAGTCGCCAGCTGGTGTCCCCAGCCCCCCAGTGTCTTGTCCCCATGTCCCCTGTCCCCACTGTCCGTCCGTTACCACGCGCAGGGGCTCGGGGCAGGACTCCCCACAGTGTCCCACTGTCCCCCGTGTCCCATGGTCCCTGTCCGTCCATGTACCCAGGCAGGGCCTCGGGGCAGGGGCACTCCCAGATATCGCACACGGTCCACGCGGATTGGTCTCGTGCCGGATGCCACTCGGTTGTATTCTTGGCTGGTCCCCGGGGTCCGCCTGTCCTGGGCACACGGGGCGGTCAGGGCAGGGCCCGGCTCCAGCTGGGATGCCAAGGGAGTTTCAGACTGGGATCCAGGAGTTTCCAGGCTGAGATCACAGTTTAGTTCCAGGCTGGGATCCCGGTGAATTCAGGCTGGGACACCCGGTGGATTGCCAGGCTGGGATCCCAGTGAGCTCCAGGCTGGGATCCCACGTGAATTCCAGGCTGCGGATCGAGTATCATTCCAGGCTGGGGATCCCAGTTTAGTTCTCAGGCTGGGATCCCAGTGATTCCAGGCTGGGACCATGGAATTCCAGGCCTGCGGATCACAGTTCCAGCCCTGGGCTCCCCAGCAGTCCACGGCTATAATCACAGTTCCACGGCTGCTCAGTCCCGATTCCAAGCCTGTATCCCAGTCAGTTCCAGGACGGGTTCCCAGTCAATCCCAGCACTCGCTAAGTTCCCCAGTCCCAGTCCTGTAATCCCAAGTCCCAGCCGCGTTCCCAGTGCTAATCCCAGTCTGCATGCCCTAGTCCAGCCCGGTTCCCAGTCGTCCAGCCTGGGTTTCCCAGTCAGTCCCGAGGCTGAAATCCCCAGTCGCAGTCTGTATCCCAGTCCAGCTGCAGTCCCAGTCCCAGCCTGTAATCCCAGTCAGTCCCAAGGGGCCCTGGGGGTTTCCAGTCAATCCCAGGCTGGCAATCCAGTCCGCAGGCTTGCTAAGTCCCAGCCGTCTCCCCAGTCAATCCACTTGCAATCTCCATGTTCGCAGGCTGCAGTCTCCAGTCCAGGCACCGGGTCCCCATCAATCCCACCTGCAAATTCCCAGTCCTCACCTGAAAATCCCAGTCCCAGCGTATCCCAGTAATCCCAGCCTGCACCAGTCCCAGCCCACAGTCCGCCAGTCCGCACCGGGTCCTCCGTCAAATCCCCAGCCTGCAATTCCCAGTCCCGCCCGGGTTCCCAAGTCAGTCCCCAGCCAGTCTGACCTGCTCGGAAGCCCGGGCTCGTTGTGGTACGGGGTTTTCTCCGGTCATCAGGGACTCGGATGGAGATCACCACATGGACGAGATTGTCTGGGCGGGCTCCAGGGCGGGCCTGTCCCCGAATGCTTGGCCAATTACACTTGAGTCACTAATTAACCAGCGAAGCACTGCGCACCACCCACCACAGCAGAGCCAGAGACCTGGGGAGGCACAGTCGGGCCTGGCCTGGGCCTGGCCTGGAGCACAGCTGGGCCTGGCCTGGGCCTGAACCTGAGACCACAGCTGGCCTGGCTGGGCCTGGCCCTGGGCCTAGACCTGGACCTGACCTGGCGCCAAACTTTCCCCGGCACAGCCTAAACTCGTGCTTCGTCTGGTCTGTGCTCACCTGGGAGCAGGGCCCGAGCTCAGGCCTCACCCCAGGATTGTGAGGCAGCTCCTAGCCCAGCTTTACCCCAGGGATGCTGAGGCAAGGCCCTTTAGGCCCAGCTTACCCCAGCGACACTGAGGCGCAGCCCTTAGGGCCGGCAGCTTTACCCCAGGACACTTGAGGCATCCATTAAACCCAACCCCGCTTACCCAAGGATGCTTTGAGGCAGACGCTAGGCCAGGACAACTGAGGCAGAACCTTTAGCCCAGTCTTACCCCAGGACACACACTGAGTCAAGCCCCTGGCCCCAGCTTACCCCAGGACACTGAGGCAAGCCCCAGGCCCAGCTTACCCCAGGATGCTGAGGCATCCATTAACCCAGCTTACCCCTAGGCATGCTGAGGCAGCCCTTAGGCCCAGCTTTACCCCAGGAACACTGAGGCATCCATTAACCCCAGCTTACCACAGATGCGAGGCAAGCCCTAGGCCAGTTTACCCCAGGAGCTGAGGCAGCCCTCTTAGGCCATTTACCCAGGAACTGGAGCATCCCATTAAACCCATGCTTACCCACACCAGGATGCTGAGCACGCCCGCTTTAGGCCCAGCTTACCCCAGGTACACTGCAGGCAGCCCTTTAGGCCCAGGACACTGAGCGCAGGCCAGACCTGAGCCCAGCCAGCCTTTGGCCCAGGACACACTGAGGCAGCTCCCTAGGCCCAGCCTTACCCCAGACACAGAGGCAGCCCCTAGGCCAGCTTACCCCAGGGGACACTGAGGCAAGCCCTTAGGCCCAGGACACTGAGGCGGCGCCCTAGCCGCAGCTTATACCCCAGGATCAACGAGCAGCCCCTAGGCGACCAGCTTTACCCCAGGGACACTGGATGGCATCCATTAAACCAGCTTACCCCAGGACACTGAGGCATGCCTTTGGCCCAGCTTACCCCAGGAGGGACACTGGAGGCATCCATTACAACCAAGCTTACCCCTCGATGCTGATGGCAGCCCTTTAAGGCCCAGCTTACCATACCCAGGATGCTGAGGAGCCTGCCAGGCTTACCCGCATGGATATAACAGCTTCCCAGGACACTGGCACTTAGCCAGACTGTGGCAGCCCCTGCCCAGCTACCCAGGCACTGAGGGCATTCCATTAAACCCAGCTTTACGCCCAGGACCGAGGCAGCCCTTTAGGCGCACAGGACATCTGAGGCAGCCCCTAGGCCAGCTTACCCAGGCACATTGAGGCAACATTAAACCCAGCTTACCACAGGAATGCGAGGCAGCCCTAGGCCGCAGCGACAACTGACGGCCTGGCTGGGTCCCATATTCCATTCCCAATCCCGTTTTTTTCCCATTTTTCCCGTGTTTCATGCAGGACCACCTGCTGTAAGGAAGGCATGGCCTGGTGATTCCCATTCCATCCCAATCTCCATTTTTCCCGTTTTTTACACCGTTTTTCCTCTGCATGTACCAGCCTGCTGAAGTGGGCTAATGGCCTGGCTGTTTCCCTATTCCCAATAATCCCTTTTTCCGGTTTTCCCGTCAGGATCACCTGCTTGAAGAGGCATGGCCTGGCTGGACGCTGCAGCGCGCCAGCCGCAGTTCTCGGCTCCCCGGCGTCTTCCGAGCTGCACGGGCAGGACGCCCGCGACGCTGACGCGCCCGGAACCCTGGGAAGAACGCCGGAATTGCTCGAATCCCGGCTGGAATCTGTCCCAGGATCCTCGGGAATCCTCCCTGGATCTTGGAATCCCCCTGAATCCCCCTGGAACCCCTCTCCTGGATCCCCCTGGAATCCCCCTGGAATCCCCCTGCAATTCCAGCTGGAAATCCTTGGGAATCCCCTGGAGCCCTCAGATCCCATGGTGGAGATCTGTCCCAGGATTCCTGGAAATCCCTCCTGGATCTCTTCAGGGAACTCTATCAGAGATCCCTCTGGAATCCTCGAGATCCCTCTGGATACCCGTCGAATCCCGCTGAAATCCCCTCTGGTCCCAGAATCCTGCGGTGAATCCCTCCTGGAACCTCGGGAACTCCCTCCAGGATTCCTCGGAATCCGTCCCAGAATCCGCAGAATCCTCTGGAACCCTTCGGCGAATCTCTCCGGAGTCTCTTGGAATCCCCCTGGAGCCCTCAAATCCTAAAGTGGAATCTTCCAGATCCTTGGGAAATCCCTCGGGATCAAAAATACTCAGGAAATTTCATCAGGATTCGCCTCCTGGAATCCTCGGGAATCCCTCCAGGATCTCCAGGAACTGCACCCTGGAATCCTCCTGGATCTTGGTGGAATTCTCCCTGGAGTCCTCAGGAATCCCAGCTGTATAATCCTTGGATCTCTCCTTGAATCCCTCCTGAATTTCCTGTGAATCCTGCTGAATCCTTGGAAGCCCTCCTGGAATCCTGCTGGAATCTCCCCGGGAATCATCCCGGAATCCCTCCGCGTCCTCGGCTCTCTCAGAATCCCTCCGGATCTTCAGAATCGCTCTGGAATCCTTGGAACCCTCCTGAATTCCTATCTGGAATTCTTGGAATCCTCCCGGGTCCTCCGTCCCCATATCCCCAGGGACAGCAGGATTGGGGAATATAAAAGTTTTGTTAAGAAGAAAAATTCCAGAGTTTGGGTAATTCTGTGGATCGACCTGCCTTTGGTGGAAATGCCGCCAAATTTGGGAATCGAGGAAAAGTAGCTGAGGCGGAGCCTTGAGGTGTTTGCAGCAGAAATGGATTTTGGCTCTGGAATTTGCGCTCCACATGGGAAAACTGGAAAGCTGCCCTGGGGTGTTGTGATATCCATAGAGATTCCATAAGAATCAAGCAGAGGCTTCCGCTTTCCAAACACAAAACTTTATGCACAAAGAAAACCCAAAAAAAACCAAAAAAAGAGACACCTCCCAAAAACCCCAAACCAAAAAAAAAAAAAAAAAAGGAATACATTGGAATTATGGAATTCTTCCTGTACAACAGAAACCAGCAGGGCGATCTGCCATGGGGGGGGCCTCTCGTGCCTTTCATTTTTTTTGTTTCCAGCTCATTCAGTCTTAAAATTTCCATTTAAATAAAGGTGCAGCATGGCTGGGGATTGCAGGGGGCTCAGGACACCGAATTCCAGCCCTGGAATGCTGGAAGCGGGGACAGAGGGGACAGAGGGACAGAGGGACAGGAGGAGGTGGCACCGTCCCCTCTCCTGCCTCTGGGTGGCGCTCATAGCCTCCCCTCGGTGTAAACCCCAAACCAGCCCCGGGTTGGGGAAAAGAGAGGTGGAAAACAATTCCCCAGTGTGCAGGATGAAGCAGCGAAATTCCCCCTTTCCACCTGAGCAAATTCCCATTTCCAACCAGGAAATTCCCATTTCCCAGCCAGTTGATATTCCCATTTTCCCAACCTTGGACAAATTCTCATTTCCCACTGGAAAATTTCCATTTCGCCAACCAGAAAATGTCCCATTTCAACCAGGAGAAATCCCATTTCCCACCTGAAAATCCCATTTCCAACAGGAAAATTCCCCATTTTCCACCAGGGAAAGATCAATTTTCCACTGGAAAATTCTCATTCCACCTGGAAATTCTCATTTTTCCAACAAATCCTCATTCGAAAATCTTTCCTCCACAGTGATATTCCCAATTTCCCATTCCCAGTGGATAATTCCCCATTCACCACGAGAAAATCCATTTTCAACCGCGAATCTTACCGAAAATCTCACATTTTCCACCATGGATAAATTCATTTCCCAGCAGGAAAATTCTTCATTTCCAACCAGGAAAATCCACATTTTCCACCTGGGAAATTCCACATTTCCAACCAGGAAAATTCCCATTCCAACCAGGACAAATTTCCCATTTCCAGCAGGGATCTATTCCCATTTCCCACTGGGAAATTCCACATTTCCAGACCGCGAAAAGTCCCTCCATGTCCACCTGGAAAATTCCATTTCCCAGCAGGAAATTCCCATTCCCAGCAGGAAATTTCATTTCCAACACGAAAATTCCACAATTCCCACCTGGAAATCCACATTTCCCACCTGGAAATCTCATTCCCAGCAGGGAAATTTCTCATTTCCAGCACGAAAATTCTCATCTTTCCCTCCTGGAAAATTCCCATGCTCCAGTCAGCTGATATCCCATTTCAACCATGGGAAATCCACTATTTTCCACTGGAAAATTACGCATTTCTTCAGCAGTGATATTCCCCAAGTTCAACCACGGAAAATCCACATTTCACCTGGAAATTCTCATTTCCAACAGGAAAACCACATTTCCTACCTAGAAATTCCCATTTCCAACAGAAAATTCTCATTTCCCAACTAGAAAATTCCATTCCCCAGCAGGAGAAAATCCCCGTTTTCCAATGAGAAATTCCCCATTTCCACCTTCCTGCTGCTCTCTGCAATCCCAAATATCCCAGGGATTTGGGGATTTGGGGGTATTTGGGATTTGGTGCTGCCTCCTCGCCTGGGGATGAGATCCGGCGGCGAAGTTCTCCCAGCACACAAGCATGGATCCAAATTGGCCAAACTTGGTGTTGGAGGGAAAGGGGCAGGGCAGGTTTTGCGATTGGCGAGTCAAAGGATTTTTGCGGATTTCGCAGTATTTGCATTTGGCAGGATTTTTGAGCAGGATTTTTGACAGGATTTTGGGCAGATTTTGGCTTGCAGATGAGCATTTTGGCAGATTTCATTGTGGCAGATTTTGGGCAGATTTGTTGCAGGATTTTTGGCAGGATTGGCAGATTTTTGGGCAGATTTTTGGGCCAGGATTTTGCGCAGGTATTGTTGGGCAGGATTTTGGATTGGGAGTTCTTGGGCAGGATTTGTGTAGCGATTGGCAGATTTTGCAGATTTTGTGCAATTTTTGTGCAATTTTGGCAGGATTTGGGCAGGATTTGGTGTAGGATTTTGTAGCAGATTTGGCATGATTTTGTGCAATTTTTGTGGCAGATTTTGGCAGTGATTTTGGCAGATTTTGGCAGGATTTTGGTGCAGCGGATTTGGTTGCAGATTTTGAGCAGGATTTGGTGCCAGATTTGGGCAGGATTTGGCAGATTATTGGGCAGGATTTTTTGCAGTATTTGCGTGCTAGGAATTTTGTAGCAGGATTTTTTGCACGGATTTTGCTGGCAGATTTGGTGAGCGATTTTGTGCAGATTTTTAGAGCAGGATTTTTGGCAGTGATTTTTTTGCAGATTTTTTGCAGATTTTTGTGCAATTTTGGTGCCCTACAAGATAAAAGTGAAATCGCTGAGCCTCCTGCTCCGGGGGGAATTGTCACTCCAGCCCCCGGGCGGGGGGGGGCTAACTGCCATCTGCCACCTCTCGTGTTCACCGCCACAGCAGAGGCCCGCCTTCTTCAGCACCGCAGGGCCTACCCAAAAATGCAAGAATTTTCACAAAGGTTTGGCAAAGGAGTTGTTGTCCCAAGATGCCGCAAGCTGGCATTGTCCCCGTGGGTGGCACTAGTGTGGAGGGAGGGAACAGGAGGGGACATCACAGAGGTGAACCGACCCAGGTGGGAAAGCAGAGAATCCCAGGCTTGAGGGGAAAGAAAGAGCTCCAGCAGGTAGCAACCCTCCTAAAAGCTGAATCTCAATATAGAAGACAGAAACAAACTGATCGCATTGCTCCTCCTCATCCTCGCCTTCCCAAACCTCCGGGCTGAACCAATCCATGGGAGTTCCCTGCAGTTCCACTCGCACAAATGAAAGTCTCAAAGGGCAGGAAAGCTTTGGGGGATAAGGACCCCGAGTTGCAGCGTGGAGAATTCTTAATCTTTGTCTGCCTAGAAGAAGACACCAGGGAGGTCCAGGCTCTCAAATCTCCACCCGGACACAACGCCGGCTATGCCCACAGCTCAAGAAAGGTCCTCCCTGCCAGGAGCACGAAAAACTCTCAGGATTTGCAGTCTAATTGGAAGCTTCTTCTTTAATGAGACGGAGGAAGAAAAAAAAATCTGAAATATTACCAAAAAAAAACCCCAAAAAAAAAAAAAAAAAAAAAAAAAAATTAAGCAACCAGTGTAGGTGTTGTCCAAAAAACCAAAAACAACCTGATGCTTGCATCCAGAATGTACTTTGTCCAAGAGAGCTGTCCCGAGCTGGCTTTGTCTCTTTTTGGGAATTCTCCTCGGGGAATCTCATGCAGGGATGAGGGAGGGATGAGGAGGAGGCCGGCGGCTGTCCGTTCCGGCCCGGTCTGGCTGCAGTCCCGGGCGGCGGGCGGCTAGGCGATGGGGGCCGCCTGTGCGCTCGGATCGGCTCCCGAGGAGCTTGCTCTTCCGAGTCCATTGTCGGGCTGTCCTGCTGCTGCTGCCACTGCTCTCTGCAGGCCGCTGCCGGCAGCGCTGCAGCCTCCGCTCGCAGCGCCTGGTAAATCGAAGTGCCCGCTTCTTCCCCCGAAAGGAGGGGTGAGGGGGAAAGAGACAGGGGTGAGGGGAAAAAACAGACAGGAGTGAGGGGAAAACAGGGGTGAGGGGAAAACAGACACAGGAATGAGGGGGAAAGAGACGGGGGTGAGGGGGAAATTGGGGAAAACAGACAGGAGTGAGGGGGAACAGACAGGGGAAACGGGAAAAACAGACAGGAGTGAGGGGGAAAACAGACACAGGAGTGAGGGGAACAGAGACACAGGAGTGAGGGGGAAAATGGGAAAAACAGACAGGAATGAGGGGGAAACAGACAGGGGAAACGGGAAAAACAGACACAGGAGTGAGGGGAAAACAGACACAGGAGTGAGGGGAAAACAGACAGGAGTGAAGGGGGAATGGGGAAAACAGACAGGAATGAGGGGAGAACAGACAGGGGAAACGGGAAAAACAGACACAGGAGTGAGAGGGAAAAACAGACAGGAGTGAGGGGGAAACAGACACAGGGGTGAGGGGGAATGGGGGAAACAGACAGGGGTGAGGGGGAAACAGACAGGAGTCAGGAGAGAAAGGGAAAACAGACACAGGAGTGAGGGGGGAAAGGGGAAAACAGACAGGGGTGAGGGGGAAAGAGACGGGGGTGAGGGGGAATGGGGGAAACAGACAGGGGAAACGGGAAAAACAGACAGGGGTGAGGGGGAAACAGAGACAGGAGTGAGGGGGGAATGGGAAAAACAGACAGGAATGAGGGGAAAACAGACAGGAGTGAGGAGAGAAAGGGAAAACAGACACAGGAGTGAGGGGGGAAAGGGGAAAACAGACACAGGAGTGAGGGGGGAATGGGAAGACAGGAGTGAGGGGGAAAAACAAACAGGGGAAATGGGAAAAACAGACAGGAGTGAGGGGGGAATGGGGAAAACAGACAGGAGTGAAGGGAAAACAGACAGGAGTGAAGGGAGAATGGGGAAAAACAGACAGGCGTGAGGAATGGGGAAAACCAGACAGGAGTGAAGGGAAAACAGGCACAGGAGTGAGGGGGAAAATGGGGGAAAACAGACAGGAGTGAGGCATGGGGGCTCTGGGAGAGGGGATGGGGGGAATTCTACAGGGAAATCCCAGCCTGGGGGGAGAGGATGGTGAAATTCCACTGGGAAGGATCCTGGAACTCCCCTGGACAGGGTCCCGAAATTCCCCCTGCAGAACATCCCCATCCTTGAATTCCCCAGGACAGGATCCTGAAATTCCCTTTGTCTTCTCAGATTCTCCCTGGAGAGGATCCTGGAACTCCCCTGGACAGGATCCTGAAATTCCCTTTGCCTTCTCAGATTCTCCCTGGATAGGATCCTTGAATTCCCCCAGGACAGGGTCCTGAAACTCCCCCAGGAGACACGGATCCCATCCTTGAATTCCCCCGGTGCCCCACATCTGTCCCCAGCTGTGTCCCCGTGCCCAGCTGTGCCCCACATCTGTCCCCAGCTGTGCCCCACATCTGTGCCCAGCTGTGTCCCCGTCCCCAGCTGTGCCCCACATCTGTCCCCAGCTGTGTCCCCATCCCCAGCTGTGTCCCCGTGCCCAGCTGTGCCCCACATCTGTGCCCAGCCGTGTCCCCCCTCACCTGCATGGTCTGGCCCTGCAGGTGCAGCCTCTCCTTGCAGACGCCCTCGTAGAAGTCCAGGTACTCCATGAAGGATTTCTCCATCACGCCCCTGGGGACACAGGGGACACGGTCACCATGGCCCGGGGGACACAGGGGAACACGCGGGAAGCACGGTAAGCGGCATGCCCGAGGGACACAAGGGGACACAAGGGGACAGCGGTCACTCATGGCCGCGATGGAACAGCGGTCAGCCATGGCCTGAGGGAGCACAGGGGACACAGGGGAACACAAAGGGGAACACGGTCACCATGGCCAGGGGACACAGGGGGACACGGTCACCATGGCCCGGCCTGAGGGAGGCACAGGGGACACAGGGGCACACGGTCAAGGGCATGGCCGCAGGGGACCAGGGGTACATGGTGCACCAATGTGCGCGGGCGGGGACACAGGGGACAACAGGGGACACCGGTCACAATGGCCCAGGGGACACAGGGGACAAACGGCCATGGCCTGAGGGGACAGAGGGGAAACAGAGGGGACACGGTCACGCATGGCCGCGAGGCGACACAGGGGACCAGTGGGAGACAGGGGACATCGGTACGAAATGGCCCCAGGGGACACAGGGGAACCGACGGGTCAAACCAATTGCGCCCGAGGGGACACACAGAGGGGAACGACACAGCGGGACACCGGTCACCATGGCCCCAGGGGACACAGGGAAACACGGTCCCATGGGCCCGGCAGGGGGGCCAGAGGGGGACACAGGGGACCCACGGTCACGCATGGCCCGAGGGACACACCGGGGACAAGCGGTCACGACATGGCCCGGAGGGGAAGAGGGGACACGGTCCGCAATGGCCCAGGGGGACACGGTCACCATTGGCCCGGGGGACACAGGGACACGGTCACCATGGGCCTCCGGAGGAACACAGGGGACAGACAGGGGACACAGGGGACAAAACGGTACACACATGGCCCAGGGGGACACGGTCACCGATGCCGAAGGGACAACAGGCAGTGCCACCGGCATTGGTCTGCTGGCATGGGCTGGCAGGGGACAGATGCCAGGGAGGGGAAGAGCCGAGGGAGGAGGACAGAGCCCAGGGAGGGGACAGAGCCAGGGCAGGGAGACAGAGCGCAGGGGAGGGGACAGAGCCAGGGGCAGGGAGGACAGAGCCCAGGGAGGGGAACACGAGCCGCAGGGGACACGGCCACAGCCATCTGCGCTCCCCTCCTCCTCAGGCATTTTCTGGGACGTTTCCCCCAGAGCTCGTCCTGCACATTCCCACCTTCCCTGTGCGTGGCCCAACCCCGGGAATTTGGGAATCACGGCTGGGAATGGATCCTGATGTCCCCAGTGTCCCCATGTCCCCCAGTGTCCCCATGTCCGTACCGCAGGGGCTCGGGGCAGGGGCACTTTCCCCCCCAGTGTCCCCATGTCCCCCCGTGTCCCCCTGTCCATCCATACCGCAGGGGCTTGGGGCAGGGGCACTTTCCCCCCGATGTCCCCAGTGTCCCCATGTCCCCCCGTGTCCCCCTGTCCATCCATACCGCAGGGGCTCAGGGCAGGGGCACTCCCCACAGTGTCCCCAGTGTCCCCGTGTCCCCCCGGTGTCTGTCCCCATGTCCCCAGTGTCCCCCTGTCTGTCTGTACCGCAGGGGCTCGGGGCAGGGGCACTTTCCCCACAGTGTCCCCAGTGTCCCCATGTCTCCCCAGTGTCCCCATGTCCCCGTGTCCGCACCGCAGGGGCTCGGGGCAGGGGCACCTTCCCCCCAGTGTCCCCATGTCCCCGTGTCCCCAGCCCCCTGGTGTCTGTCCCCGTGTCCCCCTGTCCGTCCGTACCGCAGGGGCTCGGGGCAGGGGCACTTTCCCCCCGATGTCCCCATGTCCTCCCATGTCCCCGTGTCCCCGTGTCCGTACCGCAGGGGCTCGGGGCAGGGGCACTTTCCCCCCGTGTCCCCAGTGTCCCCAGCCCCCCGGTGTCTGTCCCCATGTCCCCCTGTCCGTCCGTACCGCAGGGGCTCGGGGCAGGGGCACTTTCCCCCCAGTGTCCCCCTGTCCCCACGGTGTCCCCCTGTCCCCACAGTGTCCCCCTGTCTGTCCATACCGCAGGGGCTTGGGGCAGGGGCACTTTCCCCCCAGTGTCCCGGTGTCCCCGCTGTCCCCAGCCCCCCAGTGTCTGTCCCCATGTCCCCCCGTGTCCCCCTGTCCGTCCGTACCGCAGGGGCTCGGGGCAGGGGCACTCCCCACAGTGTCCCCATGTCCCCCCGTGTCCCCATGTCCCCCTGTCCGTCCATACCGCAGGGGCTCGGGGCAGGGGCACTTTCCCTCCAGCATGTCGCACACGGCCACGCGGATGGTCTCGTGCCGGATGCACTCGTTGTAGTTCTT
>NDFG01000146.1:253225-268913 GCA_002167245.1 Sporophila hypoxantha | reverse complement strand
GAGGAGGAAGATGATGACGAAGGCCGAGGGGGCGGAGCCAAAGCGCCAGGGCTGGGGGGGGGGCGGCGCTACGTCCCGCCCCGCCTGGTGCCCGTGGCCCCCGGTGAGTGAGACCCAAAATCTCCATTTTTAACCCCAAATTTCTTCCCCTTTTTACCCAAATTTCCCCATTTTTCCCATTTTATCTCTCTTTAATCCCCTTTTTATTGAATTTAACCGTGTTTTATTCAGTTTAACCCCATTTTAAATCCAATTTTAATTCAATTTCAAATCAAATTTAATCCCTTTTTGATCCCATTTAACCCCATTTTAATCCAATTTTATTTTAATCCAATTTTTTCCCCGTTTTTTTCCCCTTTATCCTCCAAAATTTCCCTTTTTTCCTTCCTTTGATTCTCTATTTCCCCCCCATTTTTTCCCATTTATCCTCCAAAATTTCCCAATCTTTTTCCCATTTATTCTCCAAAATTTCCCCATTTTTTTTCTTTTTTTTTCCCATTTATCGTCCAAAATCTCCCAATTTTTTTCTTTTTTTTTTCCATTTTTCCCCCATTTTTTCCCATTTATTCTCCAAAATTTCCCCATTTTTTTCCCATTTTTTCTCCAAAATTTCCCCATTTTTTCTCCATTTTTCCCCCATTTATTCCCATTTATTCTCCAAAATTTCCCCATTTATTCCCATTTACTCTCAAAAATTTCCCCTCTTTTTTTCCTTTTTTTTCCCCATTTTTTCCCCATTTATTCTCTTAAAATCTCCCAATTATTTTTCTTTTTACTTCCCATTTTTCCCCCATTTATTCCCATTTATTCTCCCAAATTTCCCCATTTTTATCCCATTTTTTTCCCGATTTTTTCCCATTTTTCCCCATTTATCCTCCAAACTTTCCCCTTTTTCTTCCATTTTTTCCCCCATTTTTCCCCCATTTTTTCCCATTTATCCTCCAAAATTCCCCCTTTTTTTTCCCTTTTTTTCCCCTGTATTTTCCCATTTATTCTCTTAAATTTCCCCATTTTTTCCCCGTTTTTTCCCATTTATTCTCCAAAATTTCCCAATTTTTTTCCCATTTTCCTCCATTTTTATCCCATTTTTTCCCCGATTTTTGCAATTTTTCCCCAATTTACCCATTTTTTTTCCCTTTTTCCCCCATTTTAACCCAAATTTTCCCATTTTTCCCCATTTTAGTGCCACCAGAACCCCAGGACCGTGCCCAGGCCCGTGCCCGCCGCCGTGCCCTGATCCCATTTTCCCCCATTTTTATCCCATTTTTTCCCGATTTTTCCCATTTTTTCACCAATTTACCCAATTTTTTTTACCCAAATTTCCCCATTTTAACCCAAATTTTCCCATTTTTCCCCATTTTAGTGCCACCAGAGCCCCAGGAGCGTGCCCACGCCCGTGCCCGCCGCCGTGCCCTGATCCCATTTTCCCCCATTTTATCCCATTTTTTCCCGGATTTTTCCCATTTTTTCCCCAATTTCCCCCATTTTTTTTCCCCTTTTTTCCCCATTTTAACCAATTTCTCCATTTTTTCCCCCATTTTAGTGCCCCCAGAGCCCGAGGAGCGTGCCCAGGCCCGTGCCCGCCGCCGTGCCCTGAGCTCGGCCGTGCTGCGGGAGCTGCAGGCAGAGCTGGGGGAGGGGCCCCTGCAGGAGGGGGAGGGGCTGATCCCCAAATCCCGCCAGGAGATCCACAGGTGAGAGAAAACTGGGAATTTTGGGGATTTTGGGGAATTTTTCCTTTTTTTTCCTGATTTTTCTCGAATTTTTTCTGAATTTTTCATAATTTTTTCCAAAATTTTTCAAATTTTTTCTGATTTTTTTCAAATTTTTTGTAAATTTTTTTGAATTTTTTCTGATTTTTTTTCGAATTTTTTCTGATTTTTTTGAATTTTTTCAAATTTTTTTTCAAATTTTTTCTTATTTTTTTCGCATTTTTTCTCTTTTTTATTTTTTCTGATTTTTTTTCAATTTTTTCTGATTTTTTTCTGATTTTTTTCTGATTTTTTTCTGATTTTTTTTCGAATTTTTTGTGATTTTTCCAGAATTTTTTCAAATTTTTTTCATGATATTTAGAATTTTTCCAAAATTTTTCTGAATTTTTTTTTCGGAATTTTTTTCTGAAATTTTCAGAACATTTTTTCTGATTTTTTTCAAATTTTTTCTGTTTTTTTTTCTGAATTTTGGAGAATTTTTTTTCTTTTTTTTTTAATTTTTTTCCTGATTCTTTTCAAAAATTTTTTCGAATTTTTGGAATTTTTATGATTTTTTTTTTTTCTAATTTTTTTTTTCAATTTTTGAATTTTTAAAAAAATTTTTAAATAGAGAACTTTTCAAGGATTTAAAGGAGAAAAATTTGGGAAATCAGATATTTTCCCTCATTTCCTCTTTTCTTTTTCCTGTTTTTTTTTTTGTTTTTTCCTTTTTTTTCTGATTTTTCTTTCTAAATTTTTTTTCGTGATTTTTCCAAATAATTCAGGTTTTGGGGTGAATTTTGGGTGAAATTTCCCCATTTTTGGTCCATTTCAGCGGCCGCTCTGAGGATCAATGCTTGGCAAGCAACCTTTGGGTCGAATTTTGGGTGATTTTGGGTGATTTTTGGGTGAAATTTCTCCATTTTTTTGGTCACATTTCAGGCCACCGCCTCTTAGGAAGTCAATGGCTGCAGCACCTTTGGGTGATTTTGGGTGAATTTTGGGTGAAATTTGGGTGAATTTTGGGTGAAATTTGGGTGAAAATTTCCGCCCAGTTTTTGGTCCATTTCAGGCTCCGTTATGAAGAGTCGATGCTGACAAGTGGTCCTTGGGGTGATTTTGGGTGAATTTTTTGGTGAATTTGGTGAAATTTCCCCATTTTTGTTATTTCAGGCACCGGCCTTGAGGAGTCGATGACTGCAAGCGCCTTTGGGTGAATTTTGGGTGAAATTTGGGATTTTTGGTCATTTCAAAGGCTCCATTATGAAGAGTCAATGCTGCAGGCACCTTTGGGTGAATTTTGGGTGAATTTTGGGTGAATTTTGGGTGAAATTTGGGTGAAATTTGGGTGAATTTTTCCCCATTTTTGGTCCATTTAGGCCGCCAACTAGTGAGGAGCTCGATGCTGCTAGCAACTTTGGGTGAAATTTTTTGGGTGAATTTTGGGTGAAATTTGGGTGAAATTTCCCGTTTTTGGTCCATTTCAGGCTCGTTCTGAAGAGTCGAGCTTGCAGCACCCTTTGGGTGAAAATTTTGGGTGAATTTTGGGTGAATTTGGGGCGAAATTTCCCCATTTTTGGTGTCCATTTCAGGCGCTGCTCCGGTGGAGGAGCTCGATGCTGCAGCACCTTTGGTGAATTTGGGTGAATTTTGGGTGAATTTTGGGGTGAAATTTCCGGGTGAAATTTTGGGTGAAATTTCCCCATTTTGGTCCATTTCAGGTGCCACTCTGAGGATCAATGCTGCAGCAACCTTTGGGTGAATTTTGGTGGGTGAAATTTTGGCGTGAACATTTCCCCCCATTTTTGGTCAATTCCAGCTCCGCTCTTGAGGAAGTCGCATGCTGCAGGCACCTTTGGGTGATTTTGGGCTGATTTTTGGGGGTGAATTTTTGGGTGAAATTTCCCCATTTTTGGTCGCATTTTCCAGGCACCGTTATGAGGAGTCGAGTTGCTGCAAAGGCACCTTTGGGTTTGAATTTTGAGTGAATTTTGGGTGAATTTTGGCGTGAAATTTCCGCATTTTTGGTCACATTTCAGGCTCCCACGTTATGAAGAATCGATGCTGCAGCAGCCTTTGGGTGATTTTTGGGGTGAAATTTGGGTGAAATTTCCCCATTGTTTGGTCCATTTCAGGCTCCGTTATGAGGAAGTCGAATGCTGCAGCGTCTTCGGCGCCCTCGGCCGCGCGCCCGCGGGGGGCGGGGCCTGACCTCGATGACGTCACGACGTTTCGGGGATTTCCCCGCCCTCCTGGGAGCGGGGCCAATCAGGTGCGAGGGGGGCGGGCTAACCGGGAAAAAAGGCGGAGGAAAAAGAAAAATTGTGAATTTGGGGTTCAAACTTTGGGAATTTTTAGGAGAATTTTGGGCTGAAATTTTCGGGATTTGGGGGTCGATTTTTTGGGAATTTTGGGGTCAAACTTTGGGGGATTTTGTTGGGATCAATTTTTTGGGGAAATTTTGGGGGTCAATTTTGGGGCTGATTTAGGAATTTTAGGGTCAAATTTTTGGGATCGGTTTTGGGATCAATTTTTTGGGAATTCTCGCTTGAGTTGGGAAATTTTGGGATACCGTTTTTTAGGGTTTTTTGGGGCTGATTGGGGGATTTTGCGACGCAATTTCTGGGGAAATTTTGGAGGTCAATTTTTGGAAATTTTAGGGCAAATTTTGGGAATGAAGTTCTGGGGAATTTTTGGTAAAATTTGGGGCAATTTTGGATCCATTTCTGGGGAATTTTTGGATTCAATTTAAGGGAATCAGTTGGATAATTTTAGGGATGAATTTGGGGCAATTTTGGGGATCAATTCTGAGGAATTTTGGGGACTGTGAATTTTGGGGAAATTTTGGCGATTTTCGGGCTGAATTTTGGGTGGTTCCTGGGGGTGAATTTGGAGGAATTTTGGAACAAATTTTTGATCAATTTTGGGGCTGCATTTGGGGGAATTTCGGGCAATTTTCGGGCTGATTTTTCGGTAATTCTGGGGTTGAATTTGGGAAATTTTGGAACAAATTTTTTGGTGGCTGAATTTGGGGAATTTTGGGCACATTTAGGGCTGAATTTTGGCCCATTCTGCGGGTTGAATTTGGGGGAATTTTTGGAACAAATTTTGGGGTCAGTTTGGGGAATTTTGGATCAATTTTTAGGGAATCTGGGACACCAGTTTTTGGCAAGTTTGGAGAATTTTTGGGAATCAATTTTGGGGCTTTGAATTTGGGGAATTTGGGGAATTTTAGGGTGAATTTTTGGGTAGTTCTGGGGTTGAATTTGGGGAATTTTTGGAAGGCAAATTTTGGGATCAATTTTGGGGCTGAATTTGGGGGAAATTTTTGATGCAATATTTGTGAGGCAGTTTGGGGCTGAAATTTGGGGAAATTTGGGGCAATTTTAGGGCTGAATTTTTGGGAGTTCTGGGGTTGAATTTTGGGGAATTTTGGAACAATTTGGGTTCAAGTTTGGGGAATTTTGGGATCAAATTTTGGGAGGCTGAATTTGGGGAATTTTGGGATCAATTTTTGGGGCGAATTTGGGGAATATTTGGGCAATTTTTAAGGGCTGAATTTTTGGTAGTTCTGGGGTTGAATTTGGGGAATTTTGGGAACAAATTTTGGGTCGTTTTGGGGACTTTGGGGATCGATTTTTTAGGGAATTCTGGGACCCAGTTTTTGGGCAAGTTTGGGGAATTTTTGGGATCATTTTTTCGGGGCTTGGAATTTTTTTTGGGGGGGGGGGAAAAATTTTTGGAACAAATTTGGGATTCAATTTTGGGCGGCTGAATTTGGGAATTTTTGGGATCAATTTCTGAGGAAATTTTGGGGCTGAATTTGGGGAATTTTGGGGAATTTTCGGGCTTGATTTTTTTGGGTAGTTCTGGGTTGAATTTGGGGATTTTGGGAACAAATTTTGGGTCAGTTTTTTGGGGAATTTTGGTTGTCAATTTTTGGGGCTTGAATTTGGGGAATTTTGGGGCAATTTTAGGGCTGAATTTTGGGTACTTCTGGGGTTGAATTTGGGGGCAATTTTCGAATAAATTTTGGGGTCATTTTGGGGAATTTTGGGATCAATTTTTTTGGGCTGTGATTTGGGGAATTTTGTGCAATTTTAGGGTGAATTTTTGGGTAGTTCTGGGGTGAATTTGGGGGAATTTGGAAACAAATTTTGGGGTATTGGGGAATTTTGGGATCAATTTTTGGGGCTGATTTGGGGATTTTGGGCAATTTTTCGGGCTGAATTTTTGGTAGTTCTGGGGGTTTGAGTTTGGGGAATTTGGAACAAATTTTGGGATCATTTTTGGTACTTCTGGGGTTGAATTGGGGAATTTTGGAACAAATTTTGGGATCAATTTTGGGGCTGAATTTGGGGAATTTGGGGAATTCGGGACTGAATTTTTTGGGGGAGTTCTGGGGTGAATTTGGGGGATTTTGGAACAAATTTTTGGGGGCTGAATTTGGGAATTTTTTGTGCCTCAGGATCGTCGGAGCCGCCGCAGAAAAAGTAGGAAAAACAGAAAAATTGGCCAGAAAAAAGGAGGAAAGGTTGAGTCCCGGTTCCAAACCAGTAATAAACCAGTTCAAACCAGTTCAAACCAGTAACTCCCAGTTTCCCTCTCAGGTTTCCGCCGCCGCCGCTGATTCTCCAATAAAACTCCGGATTTTTCGCCTCATTTGCATCTCGTTTGCATTTTATTATGACGTCATCGGGATGGGGAAAGGGAAGTGGGTGCTGGGAGGGGGGTGGGGGTTACTGGTTTGGACTGGGAGGGACTGGGAGGGAGAAAATTCGCAGAAAAATCACCCAAAATCTCAAAACAATCCCAAAAAAAATCCTCAAAAAATCTGACAAAATCCCCCCAAAAAATCACAAGAAATCTCCAAAATATTGCTAAAAAATCCCCTAAAAACCCCCAATAAATCACCAAAAAATTATTTTAAAAATCTTCAAAAAATTCCTAAAATCGCTAAAAAATACCAAAAAAATCACCAAAAAATCTTTAAAAAATCACCAAAAAGTCATTAAAAAATCCCCAAAAAAAAAAAAAAAATCCCAAAAAACTCATAAAAAATCCTAAAATAACCCAAAAAATCTGAAAAAAAATCCCAAAAAAATTCCCAATAAACCCTGAAAATATTGCCAAAAAAAACCACCAAAAATCTGAAAAAATCCGTAAAAATTCCCAAAAAAATCTGAAAAAATCATCCAAAAAATCCCCAAAAAATCCCCCAAAAAATCTCCATTAAATCTCTAATAAAAACTAAAAAAATCCCTAAAAAATACCCAAAAAATTCTAAAAAAATCTCAAAAAATCCAAAAAAATTCAGAAAAAATATCAAAAAATCCTCAAAAAATCCCCAAAAAAATCATAAAAAATCTGGGAAAAAACTCAAAAAAAAAATCCCTAAAAAATATCAAAATAATCACCAAAAAATTACCAAAAAGTCCTAAAAAAATTCAAAAAAATCTGAAAAAATTGCCAAAAAATCAGAAAAAAAATCAAAAAAATCACCAAAAAAAACACCACAAAAATGTCCAAAAACTCTCCCAAAAACATCCCAAAATATCACAAAAAAACCCTTAAAAATCTCAAAAAATTATCAAAAAATCCCAGAAAAAAATCCCAAAAAATCCCAAAAAAATCACCAAAAAAATCAGATTTTTTCCGCTTTTATTCACCAAAAATCCCGCTCGCTGCCCGCCAAAAACAGCCAAAAAAGTCACCAAAAAAAATCTGAAAAAATCGGGAAAAACATCGCAAAAAAATTCGCAAAAAATTCAGAGAAAATGGCAAAAAAATCGCAAATAAATCACAAAAATATCAGAACAAATCTGAAAAAATTCAGGAAAAAAATTGCAGAAAAATCGCAAAAAATTCAGAAAAAATCACAAAAAAATCACAAAAATTTTTTAAACAATTGCAAAAAAATCCCCCCAAAAATTCAAAAAAAATCGCAAAAAAATTGCAAAAAACTCAGAAAAAATCACAAAAAAATCCTAAAAAGTTTTTTAAAAATTGTAAAAAAATCCTGAAAAATCGCAAAAAAAACCCTTAAAAATCACCAAAAAATCCTCAAAAAATCCTCAAAAAATAATTTAAAAATCACCAAAAAATCCCCAAAAATCACAAAAAAATCCTAAAAAATCCCTAATAACTACCAAAAAATCACCAAAAAAATCCTAAAAAAACTCCCAAATTATAAAAAAAAATCTGAGAAAAATCTGAAAAAAATCCCCCAAAAAATCCCAGTAAACCCTGAAAACATTACCAAAAAAACCACAAAAAAATCAGATTTTTTCCACTTTTATTCACCAAAAATCCCGAATTTTTTACATTTTACTCCCCATAAATTTCCTGCAAATCCCTGACATTATCAGCCGCCCCTGCCTCCACCCGCTCTCCCCACCTGGCACACTCTCACCGTGCCCCCCGAGCAGGCGTCTCTCCTGGCAGCCTGGCACATCGCTCTCCGTGCCAGCTCGCACGCCGCCCGCTCGCTGCCCGCCAAAAACAGCCCAAAACATCCACAAAAAAATCTGAAAAAATTGGGGAAAAAATGGCAAAAAATCGGGAAAAAATTCAGAAAAAATGGCAAAAAAATCGCAAAAAATTCAGAAAAAATCGGAAAAAATCCCAAAAAATCACAAAAAAATCAGAAAAAAAGTCACCAAAAAATCACAAAAATACCTGGAAAAAAATCCATTAATATTCTCAAAAGACTCACCAAAAAATCAGAAAAAATCCCAAAAAATCACCAAAAAATCCTGAAAAAAATTGCAAAAAAATCGCAAAAAATCACAAAAAACTTAAGTAAAAATCACAAAAAATTCAGAAAAATATCTGAAAAATTGCCAAAAAATCAGAAAAAAAAATCAGAAAAAATTCAGGAAAAAATCGCAAAAAATTGGAAAAAATTCAGAAAAAATCCCAAAAAAATCCCAAAAAAATCACTAAAAAATCAGGAAAAATCACAAAAAAAATCACAAAAATACCTGAAAAAATCCATAAATATTATCAAAAAAATCACCAAAAATCAGAAAAAATCCCAAAAAATCACCAAAAAATCCTGAAAAAAATTGCAAAAAAATTGCAAAAAAATCACAAAAAACTTAAGTAAAAATCACAGAAAAATCACAAAAAATTCAGAAAAAAATTGCAAAAAATCCCCAAAAAATCATGAAAAATCTGAAAAAAAACCTCCAAAAAATCTCTAAATAATCCCCAAAAAAATCTAAAAAAAATCACAAAAAAATCACAAAAAAATCACAAAAAAATCACAAAAAAATCACAAAAAAATCCTAAAAAATCCTAAGAAAATCACAAAAAAAATCCCAAAAAAATTCCAATTAACCCTCAAAAAATCCCCAAAAAAATCCCAATAAATCACCAAAAAAATCACCAAAAAAATCAGATTTTTTTGCACTTTTATTCACCAAAAATCACATTTTTTTTCCTCATTCTCCATACACCTCCTGGAGATCTCTCACATTATCCGCCGACACCTGCCTCCACCCGCTCTCCCCCACATGGAACACCCTGACTGTACCACCTGAGTAGGCATCTCTCCTGGCAGCCTGGTAGATGGCTCTCCGTGCCAGCTCGCACGCCGCCCGCTCGCTGCCCACGCCGCCGCTGCCCAGCCCTCGGTCCAGCACGCCGTAGGCGTAGGAGGAGCCCGAGCCCACGGCGAAGGCGGCGCCCGCCACGCGCTGCCCCTCGCTGTCCACGTAGTACAGGCCTGGAAAACAAAATTTGGGGGCGTGGCTAGTGAGTTTGGGGGCGTGGTTAGTGAGTTTGGGGGAGTGGCTACCGAGTTTGGGGGTGTAGCTACCAAGTTGGGGGCGTGGCTACCGAGTTTGGAGGCGTGGTTAGTGAGTTTGGGGGAGTGGCTAGTGAGTTTGAGTGACGGAGTGAATTTCGGCTTTTAAATGGGAATTTAAATGTGAATTTT
Organism: Sporophila hypoxantha; assembly: GCA_002167245.1. Taxonomy (NCBI): domain Eukaryota; kingdom Metazoa; phylum Chordata; class Aves; order Passeriformes; family Thraupidae; genus Sporophila; species Sporophila hypoxantha. Next base: position 259,280 of record NDFG01000146.1, on the reverse strand, counting down.
GGAGCTAAAAATGGGAATTTAAATGTGAATTTTGGGTCTATGAAATGCAAATTTGGAGCTGAAAAATGGGAATTTTGGGGATTTTAAAAGTGAATTTAAGCATGAATTTTGGGGCTAATATATGTGAATTTTGGAGCTAAAAAATGGGAATTTTGAGGATAATAAATGTGAATTTTAGAGCTAAAAAATCTGAATTTTTGAGCTAAAAAATGTGTATTATTGGGGTGTAAAATGTGATTTTTTGGACCTAAAAAATGTGAAATTTGGGGATAATAAATGTAAATTTTGGGGCTAAAAAATGTGTATTTTTAAGGATAATAAAGGTGAATTTTGGAGCTAAAAAATTTGAATTTTAGAGCTAATAAATGGGAATTATGGGGCTATTAAATGCAAATTTTGACCTATTAAAAGCGAATTTTTGGGCTATGACTACCAAATTTTCAACATTTTTTGTCTCCCAGCCCCTCCCAGTTTGTCCCAGTGTGCCCCAGTACCTGGCCCGCGCTTGTCCCAGCCGCACACCATGGTGCCCAGGCTCAGCCCCATGCCCTTGTACTGGTACACCAGGTTGGCCAGCAGCTGGGGGGCGTGGCTATTCAAATTTGGGGGCGTGGCCACCAAGACGGGCTCCTTGTTGCACAGCTCCTGCACACGGCACCGCCCACTGTGGGGGCGTGGCTATTCAAATTTGGGGGCGTGGTCAGCAAGACGGGCTCCTTGTTGCGCAGCTCCTGCACGCGGCACCGCCCACTGTGGGGGCGTGGCCATTCAAATTTGGGGGCGTGGTTACCGAGTGTGGGGGCGTGGTTACTGAGTTTGACTGATGGAGCGAATGGGCTTTTAAATGGGAATTTTGGGGATTTTAAAATATGAATTTCAATGTGAATTTCGGGGCTTTTAAATGCGAATTTAAATGTGAATTTTGGGGCTTTTAAATGTGAATTTTGGGGCTATTAAATGCGAATTTAAATGTGAATTTTGGGGCTTTTAAATGCGAATTTTTGGGGCTTGCAAATGGGAATTTAAATGTGAATTTTTGGAGCTTTTAAATGTGAATTTTGGAGCTTTTAAATGCGAATTTTTGGAGCTTTTAAATGTAAATTTTTGTGCTAAAAAATGTGAATTTCGGGGCTAAAAAATGGGAATTTTGGGACTAAAAAATGTGAATTTTGGAGCTAAAAAATGGGAATTTCGGAACTAAAAAATCTGAATTTTGAGGATAATAAATGTGAATTTTGGAGCTAAAAAACGGGAATTTTGGGACTAAAAAATGGGAATTTTGGGGCTTAAAATCAGGAAGTTTGGGGTTTTTAAATGTGAATTTAAATGTGAATTACCTGGCCCGCGCTTGTCCCAGCCGCACACCATGGTGCCCAGGCTCAGCCCCATGCCCTTGTACTGGTACACCAGGTTGGCCAGGAGTTTGGAGGCCGCGGCGACGGAGACGGGCTCCTTGTTCCTGAGCTCCTGCACGCGGCACTGCCGCGCCACCAGGCGCTGCCAGAAGCTGCAGTCGGCGGCGCCGCCCGCCATGGTGCCCAGGATGCGCGGGTTGATGGGCCTGTCTCTTATACACATCTAGATGTGTATAAGAGACAGGGCTCAGCCCCATGCCCTTGCACTGGTACACCAGGCTGGCCAGCAGCTTGGGGGCGTGGCTATTCAAATTTGGGGGCGTGGCCACCAAGACGGGCTCCTTGTTGCGCAGCTCCTGCACGCGGCACCGCCCACTGTGGGGGCGTGGCTACCGAGTTTGGAGGCGTGGTTAGTGAGTTTGGGGGAGTGGCTAGTGAGTTTGAGTGACGGAGTGAATTTCGGCTTTTAAATGGGAATTTAAATGTGAATTTTGGAGCTAAAAAATGTGAATTTTGGAGCTAAAAAATGTGAATTTTAGAGCTAAAAAATGGGAATTTTGGAGCTAAAAAATGTGAATTTTGGGGCTAAAAAATGGGAATTTTGGATCTAAAAAATGTGAATTTTGGAGCTAAAAAATGTGAATTTTGGGGCTAAAAAAATGTGAATTTTCGGGATAATAAATGCAAATTTGGAGCTAAAAAAATGGGAATTTTGGGGCTAAAAAATGCTATTTTTTGAGGTAAAAAATAGGAATTTTAGGCTAGAAATACCAAATTTTTGGTTCCCAGTCCCTCCCAGTGGTTCCCAGTCCCTCCCAGTATATCCCAGTACCTGGCCCGCGCTTGTCCCAGCCGCACACCATGGTGCCCAGGCTCAGCCCCATGCCCTTGGACTGGTACACCAGGCTGGCCAGCAGCTTGGGGGCGTGGCCATTCAAATTTGGGGGCGTGGCCACGGAGACGGGCTCCTTGTTCCTGAGCTCCTGCACGCAGCACTGCCCACTGTGGGGGCGTGGCTACCGAGTTTGGGGGCGTGGCTAGTGAGTTTGAGTGACAGAGTGAATTTTGGGCTTTTAAGTGCGAATTTTTGGGGCTTTTAAATGGGAATTTAAATGGGAATTTTGGGGCTTTAAAATGTGAATTTAAATGGGAATTTTGGGGCTTTTAAATGCGAATTTAAATGTGAATTTTGGGGCTTTTAAGTGGGAATTTTTGGGGCTTTTAAATGTGAATTTTGGAGCTTTTAAATGCGAATTTAAACGTGAATTTTGAGGATTTTAAATGTGAATTTAAATGTGAATTTTGGGGCTTTTAAATGTGAATTTTGGCACTTTTAAATATGAATTGAAATGTGACTTTTTGGGGCTTCTAAATGCGAATTTTTGGGGCTTGCAAATGTGAATTTCAATGTTAATTTTGGGGCTTTTAAATGCGAATTTAAATGTGAATTTTGGAGCTTTTAAATGTGAATTTTGGGGCTATTAAATGCGAATTTAAATGTGAATTTTGGGGCTTTTATTGCTGATTTTTGGGGATTTTATTGCTGATTTTTGGGGATTTTAAATGCGAATTTTTGGGGCTTTTAAATGCGAATTTTGGAGCTAAAAAAGGGAAATTTTGGGGCTAAAAAATGTGAAATTTGGGACTAAAAATGTGAATTTTGGAGCTAAAAAACGGGAATTTTGGGGCTAAAAAATATGAATTTTTGGAGCTAAAAAATGGGAATTTTGGAGCTAAAAAACGGGAATTTTGGGGCTAAAAAATGGGAATTTTGGGGCTTAAAAACAGGAAGTTTGGGGTTTTTAAATGTGAATTTAAATGTGAATTACCTGGCCCGCGCTTGTCCCAGCCGCACACCATGGTGCCCAGGCTCAGCCCCATGCCCTTGCACTGGTACACCAGGCTGGCCAGCAGCTTGGGGGGCGTGGCTATTCAAATTTGGGGGCGTGGCCACTAAGACGGGCTCCTTGTTGCGCAGCTCCTGCACGCGGCACCGCCCACTTTGGGGGTGTGGCCAGGCAAATTTGGGGGCGTGGCCACCAAGACGGGCTCCTTGTTCCTGAGCTCCTGCACGCGGCACTGCCCACTGTGGGGGCGTGGCCATTCAAATTTGGGGGCGTGGCTAGTGAGTTTGAGTGACGGAGTGAATTTTGGGCTTTTAAATGTGAATTTAAATGTGAATTTTGGGGCGTTTAAATGGGAATTTAAATGTGAATTTTGGGGCGTTTAAATGGGAATTTAAATGTGAATTTTGGGGCTTTTAAATGGGAATTTTTGGAGCTTTTAAAATATGAATTTCAATGTGAATTTTGGGGATTTTAAATGCGAATTTAAATGTGAATTTTGGGGCTTTTAAATGCAAATTTAAATGTGAATTTCGGGGCTTTTAAATGGGAATTTAAATGTGAATTATGGGGCTTTAAAATGTGAATTTAAATGTGAATTTTGGGGCTTTTAAATGTGAATTTAAATGTGAATTTTGGGGCTCTTAAATGAGAATTTAAATGTCAATTTTGGAGCTTTTATTGCTGATTCTTTGGGGATTTTAAATGTGAATTTTGGGGCTTTTAAATGTGAATTTAAATGTGAATTTTGGGGCTTCTAAATGTGAAATTTTGGGGATTTAAATGTGAATTTTGGGGCTATTAAATGGAAATTTTGGGGATAATAAATGTGAATTTTGGGGCTTTTAAATGCGAATTCAAATGTGAATTTTGGAACCATTAAAAGTAAATTTTGGGGCGATTAAATGCAAATTTGGAGCTAAAAAAAGGGAATTTTGGGGCTAAAAAATGTGAATTTTGATGATAATAAAGGTGAATTTTGCGGCTATTAAATGTGAATTTTTAAGGATAATAAAGATGAATTTTTGAGCTAAAAAATGGGAATTTTGGGGCTAAAAAATGGGAATTTTGGGACTAAAAAATGTGAATTTTGGGGCTAAAAAAATGCGAATTTTGGGAAAAATAAATGCAAATTTGGAGCTAAAAAAAATGGGAATTTTGGTGCTAAAAAATGGGAATTTTGGGCTACAACTACAAAATTTTCAACATTTGTCCCTCCCAGTCAATCCCAGTATATCCCAGTACCTGGCCCGCGCTTGTCCCAGCCGCACACCATGGTGCCCAGGCTCAGCCCCATGCCCTTGTACTGGTACACCAGGTTGGCGAGGAGTTTGGAGGCCGCGGCGACGGAGACGGGCTCCTTGTTCCTGAGCTCCTGCACGCGGCACTGCCGCGCCACCAGGCGCTGCCAGAAGCTGCAGTCGGCGGCGCCGCCCGCCATGGTGCCCAGGATGCGCGGGTTGATGGGCAGCACCTTCATGACGGACTGCGAGGCGATGTAGGAGCCGGCCGTGGCGCGGGAGTCGACGGCCACGGTCACGCCGAAGGGGCTCTGAGGGAGGAGAGGACAAAGGTTGGGGAAAATGGGGAAAAAAGGAAAAAAAAAAGGGAAATTTTGGAGGATAAATGGGGAAAAATGGGGGGAAAATGGGGAAATTTTGGAGAATAAATGGGAAAAAAGGGGGGGAAAATGGGGAAAAAATGGGGAAATTTTGGAGAATAAATGGGGAAAAAATGGCAAAAAATGGGGGAAAAATGGGGAAATTTTGGAGAATAAATGGGAAAAAAGGGGGGAAGAATCGGGAAAAGAATGGGGAAATTTTAGAGAATAAATTGGGAAAATATCGAGAAAAATGGGGAAATTTTGGAGAATAAATGGGAAAAAAATAGGGGGAAAAAAGAAAAAAAATGAGAAATTTTGGAGGAAAAATGGGAAAAAAAATGGGGAATTTTGGAGGATAAATGGGGAAAAAACAGAGGAAAAAATGGGGAAAAATGGGGAAAAAATGGGGAAAAAATGGGGGATAATGGAGAAATTTTGGAGAATTAATGGGAAAAAACGGGGCAAAAACGGGGAAATTTTAGAGAATAAATGGGAAAAAATCGGGGAAAATGGGGAAATTTTGGAGAATAAATGGGGAAAAAATGGGGGAAAAATGGGGAAATTTTGGAGAATAAATGGGGAAAAAATGGGAAATTTTGGAGGGTAAATGGGAAAAAAATTGGGAAAATTTTGGAGGATAAATGGGGAAAAATTGGGAAATTGTGGAGAATAAATGGGAAAAATGGAGGAAAAATGGGAAAATTTGGAGGATAAATGGGGAAAAACAGGGAAAAAATGGGGAATTTTGGAGGAAAAATGGGGAAAAAATGGGGAATTTTGGAGGATAAATGGGGAAAAACGGAGGAAAAAAATGGGGAAATTTTGGAGAATAAATGGGAAAAAAATAGGGAAAAAAAGGAAAAAAAATGGGAAATTTTGGAGAATAAATGGGAAAAAAGGGGGGAAGAATCGGGAAAAGAATGCGGAAATTTTAGAGAATAAATGGGGAAAATATCAAGAAAAATGGGGAAATTTTGGAGAATAAATGGGAAAAAAATAGAGAAAAAAAAGGAAAAAAAAATGAGAAATTTTGGAGGAAAAATGGGGAAAAACGGAGGAAAAAAATGGGGAAATTTTGAAGAATAAATGGGAAAAAAGGGGAAAAAATGGGGAAAAAATGGGGGATAATGGGGAAATTTTAGAGAATAAATGGGAAAAAATGGAGGTAAAAAAGGAAAAAAAATTGGGAAATTTGGGAGAATAAATGGGAAAAAACAGGGGAAAAATGGGGAAAAAATTGGGAAATGTTGGAG
>NDFG01000146.1:198361-208553 GCA_002167245.1 Sporophila hypoxantha | reverse complement strand
TGGTGAAAAATGGGAATTTTGGGGGAAAAATGGGATTTTTGGGGGAAAAATGGGAATTTTGGGGTGAAAAATGGGGATTTTGGGGGTTTGGGGGGCACCTGGGGGTGGGAAGGAGGGGAAAAACAAAAAAAACCCCGCGAAAATTGGGTTAAAAATGAGGATTTTAGGGTAAAAATGGCGATTTTTGGTGAAAAACGGGGATTTTGGGGGGAAAAATGGAGATTTTGGGGTGAAAGCAAAACCAGCTCAAAAAGAGTTGAAAAGCTCCTGGAAGATGCATAAAACCCACAAAAATCGCCAAAAAATCAGAAAAAATACCAAAAAAACTCCAAAAAAAATCTCCAAAAATGGTAAAAAACCAAAAAATAATTCCCAAAAAATTCCCAGAATTCCTCAGTCTCCTCACAGCCCACAAAAAAATCCAAAACCCAATTGAAAAGGTCCTGGAAGATGCATAAAATTGATAAAAAAATGCCCAAAAAATCACAAAAAAAAGGGAAAAATTCCCAAAAAATTCCCCCAAAAATGGCAAAAAAATCTTAAAAAATGGGAAAAATGTTCCCAAAATTCTTGAAAATTCTGAGTTCCCTGAAACCTCACAAACACACCCAAAAAGGGCTTGGAAAGGTCCTGGAAGATGCATAAAAACACCAAAAAATCGCCAAAAAATCGCAAAAAAATCCCAGAAAATTCCAAAAAATCCCAGAAAATTCCTCCCAAAATTCCCAAAAAATTCCCCAGAAATGCCGAAACATCCCAACGTCCTAAAACCTCGCAAAGACACCCAAAACCCACTTGGAAAGGTCCTGGAAGATGCATAAAAACCCCAAAAAATCACCAAAAAATCGCGAAAAAATCCCAGAAAATTCCCCCAAAAAATTCCCAAAAAATTTCCCAAAAATCCCCAAACAATCCAGAGTAATCTCAAGGTCCTAAAAGCTCACAAAGACACCCAAAACCCACTTGGAAAGGTCCTGGAAGATGCATAAAAACCCAAAAAAATCACCAAAAAATCACCAAAAATTGCTAAAAAATCCCAGAAAATTCCCCAAAAAAATTCCCAAAAAAATTCCCCAAAAATTCCCAAAAATTCCCAAAAAAATCCCCAAACAGTCCATAGTAATCTCAAGGTCCTAAAAGCTCACAAAGACACCCAAAACCCATTTGAAAAGGTCCTGGAAGGTACATAAAAATTCAAAAAAATCGCCAAAAAATCGCAAAACATTGTGAAAAATTCCCAGAAAATTCCCGAAAAAATTCCCGAAAAATTCCCAAAAAATTCCCCAAAAATCCCCAAACAGTCCAGAGTAATCTCAAGGTCCTAAAAGCTCACAAAGACACCCAAAACCCACTTGGAAAGGTCCTGGAAGGTACATAAAAATTAAAAAAAAATCGCCAAAAAATCCCAGAAAATTCCCCAAAAAAATTCCCAAAAAATTCCCAAAAAATTCCCCAAAAATCCCCAAACAGTCCAGAGTCATCTCAAGGTCCTAAAACCCACTTGGATAGGTCCTGGAAGGTACATAAAAATTCAAAAAAATCGCCAAAAAATCGCCAAAAAATCTCAGAAAATCCAAAAAAATTCCCAAAAAATTCCCAAAAAATTCCCAAAATTCCTCAATCTCCTCATAGCCCACAAAGAAACAAAAATCCAATTGAAAAGGTCCTGGAAGATGCATAAAAACACCAAAAAATCACCAAAAAATCGCCAAAAATCGCAAAAAAATCCCAGAAAATTCCCCCAAAAATTCCCAAAAAATCCTGAAAAAATTCCCCAAAAATCCCAAAACAATCCAAAGTAATCTCAAAGTCCTAAAAGCTCACAAAGACACGCAAAAAGGGCTTGGAAAGGTCCTGGAAGGTACGTAAAAATTCAAAAAAAAAGCCAAAAAGTCACCAAAAAATCGCAAAAAAATCCCAGAAAATTCCCAAAAAAATTCCCCCAAAAATTCCTGGAAATTCTGAGTCACCTGAACCTCCTAAAACATCACAAAAACACCCAAAAAGGGCTTGGAAAGGTCCTGGAAGATGCATAAAAACACCCAAAAAATCACAAAAAAATCCCAGAAAATTCCCCCATAAATTCCCAAAAAATTCCCAAAAAATTCCCAAAAAATTCCCAAAAATTCCCAAAATTCCTCAGTCTCCTCACAGCCCACAAAGAAACCAAAATCCAATTGAAAAGGTCCTGGAAGATGCATAAAAACACCAAAAAATCGCCAAAAAATTGCAAAAAAATCCCAGAAAATTCTAAAAAAAAAATTCCCAAAAAATTCCCCAAAAATCCCCAAACAGTCCAGAGTAATCTCAAGGTCCTAAAACCCACTCAGATAGGTCCTGGAAGGTACATAAAAATTCAATAAACTCCCCAAAAAATCGCGAAAAAATCCCAGAAAATTCCCTCAAAAACTCCCGAAAAATTCCCAAAAAATTCCCAAAAAATTCCCAAAAAATTCCCAAAATTCCTCAGTCTCCTCATAGCCCACAAAGAAACCAAAATCCAATTGAAAAGGTCCTGGAAGATGCATAAAACCACCAAAAAATTGCCAAAAAATCGTAAAAAATTGCGGAAAAATCCCAAAAAATTCCCAAAAATTCCCAAAAATTCCCCAAAAATCCCCAAACAGTCCAGAGTAATCTCAAGGTCCTAAAAGCTCACAGAGACACCCAAAACCCACTTGGAAAGGTCCTGGAAGATGCATAAAAACTCCAAAAAATTGCCAAAAAATCACAAAAAAATCGCAAAAAATTCCCAGAAAATTCCCCCAAAAATTCCCAAAAAATTTCCCAAAAAATTCCCAAAAAATGCCAAAACATCTCAAGGTCCTAAAACCTCACAAAGACACCCAAAACCCACTTGGATAGGTCCTGAAAGGTACGTAAAAATTCCAAAAAATCGCCAAAAAATCGCAAAAAAAAGGGAAAAAATCCCAGAAATTCCCAAAAAATTCCCAAAAAATTCCCAAAAAATTCCCAAAAAATTCCCCAAATTCCTCAGTCTCCTCATAGCCCACAAAAAAACCAAGATCCAATTGAAAAGGTCCTGGATGAAAAGGTCCTGGAAGATGCATAAAAATTCAAAAAAATCGCCAAAAATCGCGAAAAAAATCCCAGAAAATTCCCCCCAAAAATTCCCAAAAAATTTCAAAAAATCCCCAAAAATTTCCCATAAAAATCCAAACCAGTCCAGAGGAATCTCAAGGTCCTAAAATCTCACAAAGACACCCAAAACCCACTTGGAAAGGTCCTGGAAGATGCATAAAAACTCCAAAAAATCGCCATAAAATTGCAAAAAATCACAAAAAAATCCCAGAAAATTCCCCCCAAAATTCCCAAAAAATTCTCAAAAAATTCCCCAAAAATGCCAAAACATCTCAAGGTCCTAAAAGCTCAGAAAAACACCCAAAACCCAATTGGAAAGGTCCTGGAAGATGCATAAAAACACCAAAAAATCACCAAAAAATCGCAAGAAAATCCCCCCTAAAAATTCCCGAAAATTCCAAAAAATTCCCCAAAATCCCGAGTCCTCTCAAGGTCCTCAAAGCTGAGAAATACACCCAAAAAATGCTTGGAAAGGTCCTGGAAGATGCATAGAAACACCAAAAATACCCCCAAAAAATCACAAAAAATCACCAAAAAAAGGGAAAAAATCCCAGAAATTCCCCCCAAAATTCCCAAAAATTCCCCAAAAATTCCCAAAAAATCCCAAAACAATCCAGAGTAATCTCAAGGTCCTAAAACCTCACAAAGACACCCAAACCCCACTTGGGAAGGTCCTGGAAGGTACATAAAAACACCAAAAAATCGCCAAAAAATCACGAAAAAATCCCAGAAAATTCCCCCTAAAATTCCCAAAAAATTCCCCAAAATTCCCAAAAAATCCCCAAAAATTCCCAAAAAATTCCAAAACAGTCCAGAGTAATCTTAAGGTCCTACAACCTCACAAGGACACCCAAAACCCACTTGGAAAGGTCCTGGAAGATGCATAAAAATTCAAAAAACTCGCCAAAAAATCACAAAAAAATCGCGAAAAAATCCCAGAAAATTCCCCAAAAATTCCCAAAAAATTCCCAAAAATTCCCCAAATTCCTCAGTCTCCTCATAGCCCACAAAGAAACCAAAATCCAATTGAAAAGGTCCTGGAAGGTACGTAAAAATTCCAAAAAATCACCAAAAAATCGCGAAAAAATCCCAAAAAATTCCCCAAAAATTCCCAAAAAATTCCCAAAAAATTCCCGGATTTTCCGGGCTCACCTGGGAGGCCTGGACGATGATGGGGACGCCGAGCAGGCGCTGGCCGGTGAGGCCGATGGCCAAGGGCACCGACTGGATCTCGCAGAACTCCACGTAGGCGATGCCCTTGGAGCGCCGCGAGTTCCGGTCCGAGATGATCCGGACGTCCCGCACCTGAGGGGGGAAAAAATCGGGAGAAAAATCCATAAAAACCTGGGAAAACAGCTGGAGGAGTTAGAAATTCCTGGGATTTTTTACAGAATTTTATTCGGATTTTTAATGGGTTTTTTATGGAATTTTATTCGGATTTTTAATGGACTTTTTAAAGGATTTTATTTTGATTTTTTATGGATTTTTTGTGGGACTTTATTGGGATTTGTTATGGAATTTTATTCGGATTTTTAATGGATTTTTTACAGAATTTTATTCGGGTTTTTTACGGAATTTTATTCAGATTTTTAATGGATTTTTTGTGGAATTTTATTCAGATTTTTTACGGATTTTTTATGGAATTTTATTCAGATTTTTAATGGATTTTTTACGGAATTTGATTTGGATTTTTTACGGGTTTTTTACGGAATTTTATTCAGATTTTTTACAGATTTTTTACGGAATTTTATTCAGATTTTTAATGGATTTTTTACGGAATTTTATTCAGAATTTTTACGGGTTTTTAACTGAATTTTATTCAGATTTTTAATGGATTTTTTACAGAATTTTATTTGGATTTTTTATGGGTTTTTTACAGAATTTTATTCGGATTTTTTACAGAATTTTATTCTGATTTTTTACGGGTTTTTTACGGAATTTTATTCAGATTTTTTACAGAATTTTATTCAGATTTTTAATGGATTTTTTACGGAATTTTATTCGGATTTTTTACGGGTTTTTTACGGAATTTTATTCAGATTTTTTATGAATTTTTTACGGAATTTGATTTGGATTTTTTACGGATTTTTTACGGAATTTTATTCAGATTTTTTATGGGCTTTTTATGGAATTTTATTCAGATTTTTTATGGGTTTTTTACGGAATTTTATTCGGATTTTTTACGGGTTTCTTACGGAATTTTATTCTGATTTTTTATGGGTTTCTTATGGAATTTTATTCGGATTTTGTACTTTTTTTTACGGAATTTTATTGGGATTTTTAATGGATTTTTTACAGAATTTTAATCGGATTTTTAATGGATTTTTACGAAATTTTATTCAGATTTTTAACAGATTTTTTACAGAATTTTATTCAGATTTTTAATGGATTTTTAATGGAATTTTATTCAGATTTTTAATGTTTTTTTTACGGAATTTTATTTGGATTTTTAATGGATTTGTTATGGAATTTTATTCGGATTTTTTACGGAATTTTATTGGATTTTTTGGCTTTTTCCTGCATTTTTTACAGATTTTTTGGGGGATTTTTAATGGAAGTTTTACTGATTTTTTTGGAATTTTTTCGTGATTTTTCCAATGGAATTTTCACCGATTTTTTTAAGATTTTGAAATCAAATTCATACCCATTTTTTGGTACTTTTCAGTGATTTTTAAATGGAATTTTTACTGATTATTTGGGGTTTTTTTTGAGATTTTTAACGGATATTTTTGCCTTTTTTGAGAATTTCTTTCCATCTTTTTAGAACACTTTTTACCGATTTTTTTTTTCATTTTTCCAGCTTTTTTTTAGGAATATTTCAGGGATTTTTTTAGTGAATTTTTTAGTGAATTTTTAGGGATTTTTCCCGTTTTTTCCAGAATGTTCTGGCACCTTCCCCACGGCGGAGAAGAAATCCTCGAGGTCGCGGGGGCGGATGCGGGCGGCGAGCTGCATGCAGAACACCGTGCGGGCGTCGCGCTCCTCGGGGCTCAGCGACCCCAGGGGTTCCCTGGAAAACACAGGTGAGACCAGAATTCCCAAAATTCCCGAAATTCCCAAAAAATTCCCAAAAATCCCCACTGAAATCGACCCAAAATTGACCAAAATTGACCAAAATTGACCCAAAATGGCGGCAGAACACCGTGCGGGCGTCGCGCTCCTCGGGGCTCAGCGACCCCAGGGGTTCCCTGGAAAACGCAGGTGAGACCAGAATTCCCAAAATTCCCAAAAATTCCCAAAAAATTCCCAAAAATCCCCATAGAAATCGACCCAAAATTGACCGAAATTGACCCAAAATGGACTGAAATTGACCCAAAATCGACCTAAATTGACCCAAAATTCCTGCACAGGTGAGACCAAAATTCCCAAAATTTCCAAAAAAATTCCCAAAAATCCCCACTGAAATCGACCCAAAATGGCCCAAAATCGACCCAAAACTGACCAAAATTGACCCAAAATAGCCCAAAATGGACCCAAAATCGACTTAAATTGACCCAAAATTCCTGCACAAGTGAGACCAGAATTCCCAAAATTCCCCAAAAAATTCCCAAAAAAATTCCCAAAAAATCCCCACTGAAATCGACCCAAAATTCACCAAAATTGACCCAAAATGGCCCCAAATGGACCCAAAATCGACTTAAATTGACCCAAAACCAACCTGAAAGTGCCCAAAATTCCTGCACAGGTGAGACCAAAATCCCCAAAATTCCCAAAAAATTCCAAAAAAATTCCCAAAAATCCCCACTGAAATCGACCCAAAATTGACCCAAATTGACCCAAAATGGCCCAAAATTGCCCCAAAATCAACCGAAATTGACCCAAAATTCCTGCACAGGTGAGACCAAAATTCCTAAAATTCCCAAAAATTCCCAAAAAAATTCCCAAAAAATCCCCACTGAAATCGACCCAAAATTGACCNATTCCTGCACAGGTGAGACCAAAATTCCTAAAATTCCCAAAAATTCCCAAAAAAATTCCCAAAAAATCCCCACTGAAATCGACCCAAAATTGACCAAAATAGCCCCAAAATTGACCCAAAATGGCCCCAAATTGACCCATAATCGACCTAAATTGACCCAAAATTCCTGCACAGGTGAGACCAAAATTCCCCAAAATTCTCAAAAAAATTCCCAAAATTCCCCACTGAAATCGACCCAAAATTGACCAAAATTGACCCAAAATGGCTCAAAATTGACCCAAAATGGCCCAAAATGGACCCAAAATCGACCTAAATTGACCCAAATTCCCTGCACAGGTGAGACCAAAATTCCCAAAAAATTCCCAAAAAAATTCCCAAAATTCCCCACTGAAATCGACCCAAAATTGACCCAAAATTGAACCAAAATGGCCCCAAATCGACCCAAAATGGCTCCAAATGGACCCAAAACCGACCGAAATTGACCCAAAATTCCTGCACAGGTGAGACCAAAATTCCCAAAATTCCCCAAAAAATTCCCCAAAAAATTCCCAAAAATCCCCACTGAAATCGGCCCAAAATCCACCTAAAATGGCCCCAAATTGACCCAAAATCGACTTAAATTGACCCAAAACCGACCTGAAAGTGCCCAAAATTCCCTGCACAGGTGAGACCAGAATTCCCAAAAATTCAAAAAAAATTCCCAAAAAAATTTCCCAAAAAATTCCCAAAAATCCCCACCGAAATCGACCCAAAATTGACCCAAATTGACCCAAAATTGACCCAAAATCGACCTAAAATGACCCAAAATCGACCTAAATTGGTCCAAAATTCCCTGCACAGGTGAGACCAAAATTCCCAAAATTCCCCAAAAAATTCCCAAAAATCCCCATCGAAATCGACCCAAAATTGACGAAAATAGCCCCAAAATCCACCAAAATCCACCTAAAACAGCCCAAAATTGACTTAAATTGACTTAAAATCGACCTGAAAGTGCCCAAAATTCCTGCACAGGTGAGACCAGAATTCCCAAAATTCCCAAAAAATTCCCAAAAATCCCCACTGAAATCGACCCAAAATTGACCAAAATAGCCCCAAAATTGACCCAAAATTGACCCAAAACCGACCGAAATTGACCCAAAATTCCCTGCAGAGGTGAGACCAAAATTCCCAAAATTCCCCAAAAAATTCCCCAAAAAATTCCCAAAAAATCCCCACTAAAACTGACCCAAAACTGACCCAAAATGCACCAAATTTGACCTAAAATGACCCAAAATCGACCGAAATTGACCCAAAATTCCTGCACAGGTGAGACCAAAATTCCCAAAATTCCCAGAATTCCCCAAAAAATTCCCACTGAAATCGACCCAAAATTGACCCAAATTGACCCAAAATGGCCCCAAATTGACCCAAAATTGACCAAAATTGATTCAAAATGGCTTAAAATTGACCCAAAATCAACCTGAAAGTGCCCAAAATTCCCTGCACAGGTGAGACCAGAATTCCCAGAATTCCCAGAATTCCCCAAAAAATTCCCAAAAAATTCCCAAAAATCCCCATTGAAATTGGACCAAATTTGACCAAAATTGACCCAAAATGGCCCCAAATTGACCCAAAATCGACTTAAATTGACCCAAAATTCCCTGCACAGGTGAGACCAAAATTCCCAAAAATTTTTCCCCCAAAAATCCCCTTTTTTTTCCTCCTTAAAATCTTCATTTTTTCCCCAAAATTCCCAATTTTCCCCCCAAAATTCCCAATTTTCCCCCCAAAATTCCCTTTTTTCCCCCAAAATTTCCCATTTTTCCCCTTTTGCCCAAAATCCCGGTTTTTTGCCCCGTTCTCACCGGCCCGGGCTCTTCTCTCGGTACAGGGGGCTCTTGCTGTGCCCGAAGCGGCGCCTGCGGGGAAATTTGGGGTCAATTCTGGGGATTTTGGGAAAATCCCAAATTTTGGATCAAAATTCCCAAATTTTTGTGTCAAAATTTGGGATTTTGGGGCATTTTGGGCTAAAATTTGGGGTTTGGGGTTGGATTTTTGGGGCATTTTTGGGTAAAATTCCCAAATTTGGGGAGGAAATTTGGGGTCAATTCTGGTGATTTTGGGAAAATCCCAAATTTGGGATCAAAATTCCAAATTTGGGATCAAAATTCCCAAATTTTTGTGTCAAAATTTGGGATTTTGGGGCATTTTGGGCTAAAATTTGGGGTTTGGGCTTGGATTTTTAGGGCATTTTTGGGTAAAATTCCCGATTTTGGGGAGGAAATTTGGGGTCAATTCTGGGAATTTTGGGAAAATCCCAAATTTTGGATCAAAATTCCCAAATTTTCGTGTCGAATTTTTTTTGAGGATTTTTGGGGCTTTTTAAAGATTTTTTTTTTTTTTTGTAGATTTTTTCGGGATTTTTTTGGGTTTCTCTTGGAGATTTTTTTGGGATTTTCTTTGTGATTTTTTTAGGAATTTTTTTTTGGTGTTTTTTGGGGATTTTTTGTGGATTTTTTTGGATTTTTTTGAGGATTTTTTGGGGCTTTTTTGGGGTTTTTTTTGGGATTTTTAGGGCTTTTTTGGGGATTTTTTCAGGATGTTTTGGGGATTTTTTGTGGATTTTTGGGGGATTTTTTGTGGATTTTTTCAGGATTTTTCGGGATTTTTTGGGATTTTTTTGGGAATTTTTCGAGAATTTTTTGTGATTTTTTGGGGATTTTTTGTGGATTTTTTTGGGGTTTTTTGGGGGATTTTTTTCGGGGTTTTTTGGGATTTTTCTGGGATTTTTGGGAATTTTTTCGGGATTTTTTGGGATTTTTTTGCGTTTTTTTAGGGGTTTTTTGGGGAATTTTTGGGGGTTTTTTGTGCATTTTTTGTGGATTTTTTGGGGGATTTTTTGGGATTTTTTTTTTTTTTTAGGGATTTTTTTAGGATTTTTTGATGATTTTTTGGGGCTTTTTTCAAGGATTCTTTTAGGATTATTTCTGGATTTTTCTGTGGCTCTTTACGAATTTTTTGGGGAATTTTGGGGAATTTTTGGGGATATTTTGGGGCTTTTTTAAAAATTTTTTGGGGATTTTTTGGGAATTTTTTGTGGATTTTTGGGCAATCCCGTACCTGCTGCGCTCGCGGTCGCGGCTGCGCCTCTCCCGGCTGCGGCTGATTGGGGATTTTTTGGGGATTTTTTTT
>NDFG01000146.1:185254-196041 GCA_002167245.1 Sporophila hypoxantha | reverse complement strand
GGGATTTTTGGGAATTTCCCGTACCTGCTGCGCTCGCGGTCGCGGCTGCGCCTCTCCCGGCTGCGGCTGCGCCGGCGCTCGCGGCTGCGGCTCCGGTGGCGGCTGCGGCGCTCCCGGCTGCGGCTGCGGCGGCGCCGATCCCGCTCCCGGTCCCGGCTGCGGCTGCCAAAAACCCCAAACATCAGAAATTCTGGGAATTCCCACAAAAATCCCCAAATTCCTGAGGTTTCAGGGCAAAATCCTCCCCAAAAAATCCCAAAATTCCCGACCAAAATCCCAAAAAAATCCCAAAATTCCAGAAAAACTCCCGAAAAAATCCCGAGAGTTCTGCCCGAAGTTGACCCAGATCCCAACTCAAAAACCCCAACGGTTCCTGGGATTCCAGCCCAAAAAAAATCCCAAAATTCCAGCCCAAAATCCCCCAAGAAATCCCAAAATTCCAGCCCAAAAATCCTGAGATTTTAGCCTAAACTTGACCCAGATCCCAACCCAAAAACCCCCAAAATTCCAGAGATTTCAGCCCAAAAACCCCAAAATTGTTGAGATTTCAGGCCAAAAATGCCCCCAAAAAATCCCAAAATTTCTTCACCAAAATCCCAGCCCAAAAATCCCAAGATTTCAGCCCAAAACTGACCCAGATCCCAACCCAAAACCCCCAAAATTTCCTGGAATTCCAACTCCAAATCCCAAACAAAAATCCCAAAATTCCAGCCCAAAATCCCCCCAAAAATCCCCAAATTCCAGCCCAAAAAGCCCCCCAAAAAATCCCAAAATTCCAGCCTAAAAAAATCCCAAAATTCCAGCCCAAAATCCCAAAAAAATCCCAAAATTCCAGGCCAAAATTCCCAAGATTTCAGCCCAAAACTGACCCAGATCCCAACCCCAAAACCCCCAAATTGTTGAGATTTTGGGCCAAAAATGCCCCAAAAAAATCCCCAAATTTCTCGACCAAAATCCCCCAAAAAATCCCAAAATTCCAGCCCAAAATTCCCAAAAAATCCCAAAACTCCAGCCCAAAAATCCCAAGATTTCAACCCAAAATTGACCCAGATCCCAACCCAAAACCCCCAAAATTTCCTGGAATTCCAACTCCAAATCCCAAAAAAAATCCCAAAATCCCAGCCCAAAATCCCCCCAAAAATCCCAAAATTCCCGACCAAAAATCCCCAAAAAAATCCCAAAATTCCAGCCCAAAATCCCCCAAAAAATCCCCAAAATTCCAGCCCAAAATCCCAAAAAAAATCCCAAAATTCCAGCCCAAAATCCCAAAAAAAATCCCAAAATTCCAGCCCAAAATTCCCCAAAAAATCCCAAAATTCCAGCCCAAAATCCCCCAAAAAATCCCAAAATTCCAGCCCAAAATCCCCCAAAAAATCCCAAAATTTCAGCCCAAAAATCCCAAGATTTCAACCCAAGACTGACCCAGATCCCAACCGAAAAACCCCAAAATTGTTGAGATTTCAGGCCAAAAATGCCCAAAAAAAATCCCAAAATTTCTTGACCAAAATCCCCAAAAAAATCCCCAAAAAATTCCAAAATTCCCCCAAAATTCCAGGCCAAAATCCCCCAAAAAATCCCAAAATTTCAGCCCAAAAATCCCAAAAAAATCCCCCAAAAACTCCAAAATCCCAGCCCAAAAATCCTGAAAAAACCCAAAATTCCAGCCCAAAAATCCCCCCAAAAAATCCCAAAATTCCAGCCCAAAAATCCCAAGATTTCAGCCTAAAATTGACCCAGATCCCAACACAAAAACCCCAGAAATTCTTGAGCTTTGAAACCAAAAATCCCAAAAAATTCTTAGGATTTTAGAACAAAATTCCCTAAAAAACCCCAAAATTCCCGACCAAAATCCCCCCAAAAATCCCAAATTTCCAGCCCAAAATCCCCCCAAAAATCCCAAAATTCCAGCCCAAAAATCCCAAAAAAATCCCAAAATTCCAGCCCAAAATCCCCAAAAAAACCCCAAAGATTCCAACCCAAAAAAATCCCAAAATTCCAGCCCAAAATCCCCCAAAAATCCCAAAATTCCAGCCCAAAAATCCCAAAAAAATCCCAAAATTCCAGCCCAAAAATCCCCCCAAAATCCCCAAGATTCCAACCTAAAAAAACCCCAAAATTCCAGCCCAAAAATCCCCAAAAAATCCCAAAATTCCAGCCCAAAATCCCATCCAAAAAATCCCAAAAAATCCCAAAGTTCCAGCCCCAAAAAATCCCCAAATTCCTTTTTCTTCTCCCAAAATTTCCCCACAAAATTCCCTTTTTTACTTCCAGAATGCTCCCCAAAATTCCCATTTTTTTAACCCCAAAATCCCCATTTTTTCCCCCAAAATTCCCATTTTTCCCCCAAAATTCCCATTTTTTACCCAAAATTCCCATTTTTTAACCCTAAATTCCTAATTTTTCCCCCCAAAATTCCCATTTTTCCTCCCAAAATTCCCATTTTTTTGCCCAAAATTCCCCAATTTTGCCCAAAATTTCCATTTTTCTCCTGCAACATTCCCATTTTTTCCCCAAAATTCCCATTTTTTTTCCCCACCTGTGTCTGTGCTCGCGGCTCCGGCTCCGTTTCTTGCGGCTGCTGGAAATGGGGAGAAAAAGGAAAATTTTGGGGAAAATCCAAGAAAAAGCAGGAAAAAAATCAGAAATAAAATCAGAAAAATAAAATTTAAAAAATAATTAAAATTGGGAAAAAATCTGGAAAAAAACAATTAAAATATTGGTGAAAATCCAGAAAAATTCAGGACAAAGAGTTATAAAAAATTGAGAAAAATAAAATTTAAAAATTCATTTAAAAAGAAGGAAAAGCTCTGGGAAAACAATTAAAATATTGGGAAAAAATCCAGGAAAAATCAGGAAAAAAAATCAGGAAAAATTCAGAAAAAATTTGTTTAAAAATCGACTGAAAAAGGGGAAAAATCTGGAGAAAAAGATCAAAATTTTGGGAAAAATCCAAGAAAAAATCAGGAAAAAAAAGCAAAAAAAAATCAGAAAAATGAAATTTAAAAATCCATTAAAAATTGGGAAAAATTCTGGGGGAAATTCCTCAAAAAAAGGGAAATTTTTTTTTAAAAAGTTGGAGAAAATTTGGGAAAAATCCCAGAAAATTTCAGAGAAAAATCTGGAAAAAAAAAAAGAGGAAAAAAATTTAAAAAATTTAACAAAAATCTAAAAAAATTTGATAAAAATTTTATAAAATCAAGAAAAATAGAAAATAATTTGGGGAAAATTCAAGAGGAAAAAAACGGAAAAATCCTAAGAAAAATCAAAAAAATTTAGGAAAAAATGAAGGAAAGAAGAAAAAAAATTTGGAAAAAATCAGAAAAAATTTGGGAAAAATCCAAAATAATTGGAAAAAAGTCAAAAAAAATTCAGAAAAAATCCACAAAAACTGAAAGGAAAAGCCAAGAAATTTGGGGAAAACGCAGAAAAATTCCCAAAAAATCTGAAAAACTCCAGGAAAATTCCCCAATTTCCACAGGGAGCCCCAAAATTCCGGGATTTGGACCCAAAATTCCCAAATTTCTCCCCAAAATTCCCAAATTTCCCCCAAAATTCCCGATTTTCCCAAACCTGCTGCCGCTCTCCTTCTTGGGCTCCTTGGGCTCCTCCGGGGGCGGCTGCCGAGAAAATTCCCAACATTCAGCTCAGAATTCCCAAAATTCCCAAAATTCAGATCAGAATTCCCCAAATTTCAGCTCAGAATTCCCAAAATTCCAGCTCAGAATTCCCAAAATTCCCAAAATTTTAGCTCAAAATTCCCAAAATTTCAGCCCAAAATTCCCAAAATTCCAGCTCAGAATTCCCAAAATTCCCAAAATTCCAGCTCAAAATTCCCAAAATTTCAGCCCAAAATTCCCAAAATTCCAGCTCAAAATTCCCAAAATTCCAGCTCAAAATTCCCAAAATTCCCAAAATTCCAGCTCAAAACTCCCCAAATTCCCAAAATATCAGCTTCAATTTCCCAAATATCCCAGAATTCCCAGAATTGCCAGAATTATCAAAATTCCCAAAAATTCCCACTCAGAATTCCCCAAAAATTCCCAAAATTCTCGCTCAGAATTCCCGAAATTTCAGCCCAGAATTCCCGGAATTCCCAAAATTCCCAAAATTTCAGCTCAAAATTTCCAAAATTTCGGCTTCAAACTCCCAAAAATCCCCAAATTCTCAAAATTCTCAAAAAATCCCCCAAAATTTCCTCAAAAAATTCCCCAAAATTCGCCAAAATTTCTATCCAAAAAGCCCCAAAATTCACCCCAAGAATTCCCTGAAATTTCCTCAAAAAATTTCCCCAAAATTTCCCAAAATTCCCTACCTGGAACTCCCAGAATTCCCAAAAATCCCAAAAAAATCCCAAAATTCCCCCAAATTACCCGAATTTCCCACCTGAAAAATTCCCAAAAATTTCCATCCAAAAATCCCCAAAGTTCACCCCAAAAATTCCCAAAATTCATCCCAAAAAATCCCAAAAATTCCCCAGAATTCCAAGAATTCCCAAAAATCCCAAAAAATCCCCAAATTTCCCTGGAATTTCCCAAAAATTCCCAAAATGTCCCATCAGGAACCCCCAAAATTTCCAAAATTCTTTCACCATTCTCAAAAAAATCCCCAAATTTTCCTCAAAATTCCCAAAAAACCCCAAAAATGCCCAAAATTCCCTGAAAATCCCCCAAAATTCCCAGAATTTCCCACCTGAAACCCCCAAAATTCCCAAATTTTTCCTTCAAAAAATTCCCCAAAATTCAAAAAAAATTCCCCAAAATTCCCCTGAATTCCCCAAAATTCCCAAAATTTCCTTCCTGGAACCCCCAAAATTCCCAAAAATTCCCTCCGAAAATTCCCACCAAAATTCCCAAAAATTTCCATCCAAAAATCCCCAAAATTCACCCAAAAAATTCCTAAAAATTCCCCCAAAATTCCCACTGAGAATTCCCACAAATTTCCTCAAAAAAATTTCCCGAAATTCCCCAAAAAATTTCCCCCAAAATTCCCCAACATTTCAGCCCAAAATTCCCAAAAATCCCCAAAATTCCCCCTTAAAACTCCCAAAATTCCTAAAAATTCCATCCAAAAATCCCAAAAATTCCCTGAAAATTCCCCAAAAATTCCCAAAAATTCCCAGATTTTCCCACCTGAAACCCTCAAAATTCCCTCAAAAATTTCCATCCAAAAATCCCCAAAATTCACCCAAAAAATTCCCAAAAATTCCCTGAAATTTCCCAAAATTCCCAAAATTTCCTCCCAAAATTCGCAAAAATAAAAAAAAATCCCCAAAATTCCCCAAAATTCTCTCAAAAAATTCCCCAGAATTTCCTCCCAGGAACCCCCAAAATTCCCAAAAATTTCCATCCAAAAATCCCCCAAATTCACCCAAAATTCCCAGAATTTCCCACCTGAAGCCCCCAAAATTCCTAAAAATTCCCTCAAAAAATTCCCCAAAATTTCCATCCAAAAATCTCCAAAATTCACCCAAAAATTCCCAAAAATTCTTTAATTTCTGCACCTGGAACTCCCCAAAAATTCCTAAAAATTCCCCAGAATCCCCAAAAATTCCCAAAATTTCCTACCAGGAACTCCCAGAATTCCCAAAAATAAAAAAAATCCCCAAAAATCCCAAAATTCCCTGAAAATTCCCCGAATTCTCCACTTGGAAACCCCAAAAATTCCCAAAAAATCTCTGAAATTCCCTAAAATTTCCCAAAATTCCCAAAATTCCAACTTTTCCCCAGAATTTTCCACTTGGAAATCCTAAAAAATTCTCAAAAATTCCATCAAAAAAGCCCCAAAATTTCCCGCCTGGAACCCTTAGAATTCCCAAAATTCCCCAAAATTTCCACCCAAAAATCCCCAAAAATTCCCAAAATTTCCCCGAAATTCCCCAAAATTTCCCCAAAATTCCCTCCCAGGCCCCCCCAATTCCCAGAATTCCCAAATTTGCCCAAAATCCCCCAAATTCGCCCCAAAATTTGGGAATTCCTCTCACCTGGGCCGGGGGCTCCGCTGGGGCCTTGGAGGGGCCGGGCTGGGCCTGGGGGAGATTTGGGGTGAGAAATCCAAAGTTTGGGAAAATTGGGGAAAAATGGGAATTTGGGGGAAATTTGGGGGAAAATGGGAAATTTGGGGAAAATGGGAATTTGGGGGGAATTTGGGGGAAAATTTGGGGGAATTTGGGGTAAAAATTGGCAAAATTTGGGATGAAAATGGGGAAATTTGGGAAAATTTGGGGAAAAATTTGGAAAATTTTTGGGGAAATTTGGGGGAAAAATTGGGAAATTTGGGGTAAAAATGGGAAAATTTGGGAAAATTTAGGGAAAAAAGGGAATTTGGGGGTAAATTTGGGGAAAAATGGGGAAATTTGGGGTAAAAATTGGAAAATTTGGGAAAAATTGGGAAAATTTTGGATGAAAACGAGGAAATTTAGGAAAAATTACAGAAAAACAAGAAAATTTGGGGTAAAAATTGGAAAATTGGGAAAAATTGGAAAAATTTTGGATGAAAATGGGGAAATTTGGGAAAGTTTGGGGAAATTTGGGAAAAAAAGAGAAAATTTGGGGTGAAAATTGGAAAATTTGGGAAAAATGGGCAAAATTTTGGATGAAAATAGGGAAATTTGGGGGGAAATTTGGGGAAATTTGGTAAAATTTGGGAAAAAAGAAATTTTGGGATAAAAATTGGAAAATTTGGGAAAAATGGGCAAAATTTTGGATGAAAACCGGGAAATTTGGGAAAAAAAGAGAAAATTTGGGGTGAAAATTGGAAAATTTGGGAGAAATTATCAAAATTTTGAATGAAAATGGGGAAATTTGGACAAATTTAAGGAAAAAAAAATTTTAGGGGAATTTGGCAAAAAAAAAATTTGGGGTAAAATTGGGGTAAAATTTGGAAAATTTGGGAAAATTAAAGAAAAAAGGGAATTTTAGAGAAAATTTGGCAAAATTTTGGATGAAAATGGGGAAATTTGGGCAAATTTAGGAAAAAATGGAATTTTAGGGGAAATTTGGGGAAAATTATTGAAAAAAGGGAATTTTAGGAGAAATTTGGGGTAAAATTGGGAAAATTTGGGGTAAAAATTGGAAAATTTGGGAAAAATTATCAAAATTTTGGATAAAAACGGGGAAATTTGGGAAAAATCGGGGAAAAAAGGGAATTTGAGGGGAAATTTGGGAAAAAAAGAGGAAAATTTGGGGTGAAAATTGGAAAATTTGGGAGAAATTATCAAAATTTTGGATGAAAATGGGGAAATTTGGGGAAATTGAAGGAAAAATGGAATTTTAGGGGAAATTTGGGCAAAAAAATGGGAAAATTTGGGATAAAAATTGGAAAATTTGGGAAAAATTGGCAAAATTTTGGATGAAAACGGGGAAATTTGGGAAAATATTGGGAAAAAAAGAATTTTAGGGGAAATTTGGGGTAAAAATTCGGAAAATTTGGGAAAAATGGGCAAAATTTTGATGAAAATGAGGAAATTTGGGCAAGATCAGGGAAAAAGGGAATTTCAGGGGAAAATTGGCAAAAAAAAAGAAATTTTGGGCTAAAAATTAGAAAATTTGGGAAAAAATAGGGAAATTTAGGAAAAATTAAGGAAAAAATGGAATTTCAGGAAAATTTGGGGTAAAAATTGGGAAATTTGGGAAAAATTGGAAAAATTTTGGATGAAAACGGGGAAATTGGGGCAAATTTAGGGAAAAATTGGAATTTTAGGGGAAATTTGGGAAAAAAAGAGAAAATTTGGGGTAAAATTTGGAAAATTTGGGGTGAATATTGGAAAATTTGGGAAAAATGGGCAAAATTTGGGATGAAAATGGGGAAATTTGGGAAAAATTCAGGAAAAATGGAATTTTAGGAGAAAATGGGCAGAAAAAGAGAAAATTTGGGGTGAAAATTTGGGAAAAAATGGGGAAAACTAAAAATTTTTGAATAAAAGGAGGAAATTTGTGAAAAAAAAGGGAAAATTTTGGAAATTTTGTGTAAAAACTGGAAGATTTGTCAAAATATGGGGAGAATTTGGGAAATTTTGGGACAAAACGAGGGAATTTGAGAAAAAATGGGGAAAATTTGGGAAATTTTGGGACAAAATTAGAAAAATTGGGGCAAAAATGGGGAAAATTTGGGAAATTTTTGGACAAAATGACGAAAATTGGGGAAAATTGGGGAAAATTTGGGAAATATTGAAAATATTGGGGGAAAATGGGGGAAATTTGGTAAAAAATCCCAGCGAAAATGGGAAAATTTGATTCCAAAATTGAGGATTTGGGGGCAAAAGGTTGAGTTAAAAATCGGAAAAAATTGGGACAAAAATGGGGGAATTTGGGGAAAAAATGGTAGAAAAATTGGGAAAAATTGGGACAAAAATGGGGGGAAATTTGGGAAAAAAATGATGGGAAAATTGGGAAAAATTGGGACAAAAATGGTGGAAAAATTGGGACAAAAATGGGGGAAATTTGGGGAAAAAATGGTGGAAAAATTGGGAAAAATTGGGACAAAAATGGGGAAAATCGGGAAAAAAAGGTGGAAAAATTGGGAAAAATTGGAACAAAAATGGGGGAAAATTGGGAAAAAATGGTGGAAAAATTGGGAAAAAATGGTGGAAAAATTGGGACAGAAATGTGGGAAATTTTGGGAAAAATTGGGACAAAAATGGGGGAAATTTTGGGAAAAAAATGGCGGGAAAATTGGGGAAAAATTGGGATAAAAATGGGGAAATTTGGGGAAAAAATGGCGGGAAAATTGGGGGAAATTTTGGGAAAAAAAGGTGGAAAAATTGGGAAAAAAGGGTGGAAAAATCAGAAAAATTGGGATAAAAATGGAGAAATTTTGGGAAAAAAATGGTGGGAAAATTGGGAAAAATTGGGTCAAAAATTGGGGAAAATCGGGAAAAAAATGGTGGGAAAATTGGGGAAAATTGGGACAAAAATGGGAGAAATTTTGGGAAAAATTGGCAGAAAAATTGGGAAAAATTGGGACAAAAATGGGGAAAATTTGGGAAAAAATGGTGGGAAAATTGGGAAAAATTGGGACAAAAATGGTGGGAAAATTGGGAAAAATTGGGACAAAAATGGGGGAAATTTGGGAAAAAATGGCGGGAAAAATTGGGAAAAAAAGGGGGAAATATTAGGGAAAAAATATTGGAAAAATTGGGAAAAAATAGGAAAAAAATGGGGGAAATTTGGGAAAAAAATTGGGAAAAATTGGGAAAAATTGGGATAAAAATGGGGGAAATTTGGGGAAAAATGGTGGGAAAATTGGGAAAAATTGGGACAAAAATGGTGGAAAATTGGGACAAATTGGGACAAAAATGGGGGAAATTTGGGAAAAAAGTGGCAGGAAAATTGGGGAAAATTGGGACAAAAATGGGGGAAATTTGGGAAAAAATGGCGGGAAAATTGGAGAAAATTGGGAAAAATTGGGATAAAAATGCGGGAAATTTGGGAAAAAAAAGGTGGAAAAATTGGGGAAAAGTGGGATAAAAATGGGGGAAGTTTTGGGGAAAAATGGTGGAAAAATTGGGAAAATTGGGACAAAAATGGGAGAAATTTGGGAAAAAATGGCGGGAAAATTGGGGAAAATTGGGAAAAATTGGGATAAAAATGGGGGAAATTTGGGAAAAAAAGGGTAAAAAAAATAGGGAAAAATTGGGACAAAAATGGGGGAAATTTTGGGAATAAAATGGCGGGAAAATTGGGAAAAATTGGGAAAAAAATGGGGAAAATTTGGGGAAAAATGGTGGAAAAATTGGGAAAATTTGGGACAAAAACGGGGGAAATTTGGGAAAAAATGGCGGGAAATTTGGGAAAAATTGGGACAAAAATGGGAGAAATTTTGGGGAAAAATGGTGGAAAAATTGGGAAAAATTGGGACAAAAATGGGAGAAATTTTGGGAAAAAATGGCGGGAAAATTGGGAAAAATTGGGATAAAAATGGGGGAAATTTTGGGAAAAAATGGCGGGAAAATTGGGAAAAAAATGGCGGGAAAATTGTGAAAATTTGGGAAAAATTCCCGATTTTTTTTGGGAATTGCAGGGATTTTGTCACCTCCTCCTTCTTGTAGGGCGCCTCCAGCATGGCCTCGATGACGATGTCGAAGTCGTCCGACGTCATGGCGTCCGCCTGAGGAAATTTGGGAATTTCAGCCACAAAAATTCCCGGGAATTCGCCCAAAATTCCCCCCAAAAATTCGGGATTTTGGTCTCACCGGGTCCGGCAGCGCTTTGGATCCCCCCGAGTCCATCCCGGGGTTTTTTTTGGGGGGGAAACCCCCGGAATTTGGGGTTTTTTTCCTGTAATGACGTCATGGAGAAGCGGGCGGTGATGTCATCGGTATGGTGACGTCACAGCCCGCCTGTAGGAATCAACGGCGCGCAAGCCACGCCCCCTCCCATTGACGATAATGCTGCTTAAACCACGCCCCCTCCAGTTGCAAAAACAGCGCGCAAGCCACGCCCCCTCCCATGAAAACAACAGCACAGAAGCCACGCCCCCTCCTAGTAAAACAACGGCGCCCAAACCACGCCCCCTCCCATTCACAACGCTGCGCAAGCCACGCCCCCTCCGCTTAGAAACACGCGGCGAAGCTACGCCCACTTAAATAGTTCAATGTAGCCACGCCCCTTCACACAAGCCCCGCCCCTCATTAAAACCGACAACGACGAAGCCACGCCCCCTTGTTAAAGCCGCGCCTTTTCCCATTCACTTCAAGCTGCCCAAGCCACGCCCCTCGCTAAAGCCACGCCCTCTCATTTAACAACAGCCCAAGCCCCGCCCCCTTGCCCGAAGCCCCGCCCTTCTCCCCC
>NDFG01000146.1:89939-106184 GCA_002167245.1 Sporophila hypoxantha | reverse complement strand
GATTTTTGGGATCCCTGAGGGAATTTGGGGCAAATGTGGGGATTTTGGGGATCCCTGAGAGGATCTGAGGGAATTTGGGGTGAATTCAGGGATCCCTGAGGGGATTTGGGGGTCCCTGAGGGGATTTGAATGAATTTGGGGGGAATTCAGGGATCCCTGAAGGAATTTTGCAGGTCCCTGAAGGGATTTGGGGGATCCTTGAAAGAATTTGGGGATTCCTGAGGGGATTTGGGGAATTTGGGGATCCTTGAAGGAATTTGGGGGTCCCTGAGGGGAT
Source organism: Sporophila hypoxantha (assembly GCA_002167245.1). Classification (NCBI taxonomy): domain Eukaryota; kingdom Metazoa; phylum Chordata; class Aves; order Passeriformes; family Thraupidae; genus Sporophila; species Sporophila hypoxantha. The sequence goes on along the minus strand of NDFG01000146.1, from coordinate 105,907 downwards.
TGGGGACCCCTGAGGGGATCTGAGGTTCCTTGAAGGGATTTGGGGATTCCTGAGGAGAATTCAGGGATCCCTGAGGGGATTTGGGGGATGCCTGAGGGAATTTGGTGATTCCTGAGGGGATTTGGGGATCCCTGATGGGATTTGGGGGTCCCTGAGAGGTTTTTGGGGATCCCTGAGGGGGTTTCAGAGTCCCTGAGGGGATTTTTGGGATCCCTGAAGGAATTTGGGGCAAATGTGGGGATTTTGGAGATCCCTGAGAGGATCTGAGGGAATCTGGGGTGAATTCAGGGATCCCTGAGGGGATCTGAGGATCCTTGAAGGGATTTGGGGGTCCCTGAGGGGCCTTGAGTGAATTTGGGGGAAATTTTGGGGATCCCTGAGGGGATTTGGAGGATCCCTGAGGGGATTTGGGGATTCCTGAGGGGATTTGGGGGTCCTTGAAGGAATCTGGGGATCCCTGAAGGGATTTGGGGGATTTTGGGGTCCCTGAGGGAATTTTGGGGATCCCTGAGAGGATCTGAGGGTCCCTAAAGGGGATTTGGGGGTCCCTGAGGGGATTTGGGGGATCCCTGAGGGAATTTGGGGCAAATGTGGGGATTTTGGGGATCCCTGAGAGGATCTGAGGGAATTTGGGGGGAATTCAGGGATCCCTGAAGGAATTTTGCAGGTCCCTGAAGGGATTTGGGGATCCTTGAAGGAATCTGGGGATCCCTGAGGGAATTTTGGGGATCCCTGAGGGAATTTGGGGATTCCTGAGGGAATTTGGGGATCCCTGAAGGGATTTGGGGATCCCTGAGGGAATTTTGGGGTCCCTGAGAGGATTTTGGGGATCCCTGAGGGGGTTTCAGGGTCCCTGAGAAGATTTTTGGGATCCCTGAGGGAATTTGGGGCAAATGTGGGGATTTTGGGGATCCCTGAGAGGATCTGAGGGAATTTGGGGTGAATTCAGGGATCCCTGAGGTGATCTGGGGGATCCCTGAGGAAATGTGGGAGATTCCTGAGGAGATCTGAGGGTCCTTGAAGGGATTTGGGGATTCCTGAGGGAATTCGGGGATCCCTGAGGGAATTTTGGTGTCCCTGAGGGGATTTTGGGGATCCCTGAGGGGGTTTGAGGGTCCCTGAGGGGATTTTTGGGATCCCTGAGAGGATCTGAGGGAATTTGGGGTGAATTCAGGGATCCCTGAGGGGATTTGGGAGATTCCCGAGGAGATCTGAGGGTCCTTGAAGGGATTTGGGGATTCCTGAGGGAATTCGGGAATCCCTGAGGGGATTTGGGGATTCCTGAGGGAATTCGGGGATCCCTGAGGGAGTTTTGGTGTCCCTGAGGGGATTTGGGTGTCCCTGAGAGGATTTGGGGATCCCTGAGGGGATTTTGGTGTCCCTGAGAGGATTTGGGGATCCCTGAAGGAATTCTGAGCATCCCTGAGAGGATTTGGAGATTCCTGAGGGGATCTGGGGGCTCTTGAAAGAGATTCGAGGATTCCTGAGGGGATCTGGAGATCCCTGAAGGAATTTGGGGGTTCCTGAGGAGATCTGTGGGAATTTGGGGGTCCCTGTGGGGGTTTGAGGATTCCTGAGGGGATTTTGGAGTTCCTGAACAGATTTTGGAGATCCCTGAGTGGATTTATGGCTCTCTGAGAGGGATTTGGGGGTCCCTGAGGGAATTCGGGGATGCCGCGGGACGTTTGGGCCCTCCCGGGAACACGAGGGGCATTTCGGGGTCGGTTTTCGGGGGTTCCCGAGTAGGATTTTTGGGGGTTTTTATGGGTTTTTGGGGGTCCGGCTCTCACCCCTGCCTGGCCACGGCCCCCAGCGCTCCCGCCACCTCCGGCACGCAGTTCAGGTCCCGGCCTGAGGAGACGCGAGCGGTGCCCGCTGCTCCCGGCCCCGCCGCCATCGCTGCGCCTCTGCTCCCGCCCRCACCGTGAGGCGGCGGCCAATCAGCGCCGAGCCCGCTGCCGTCGCAGCCAATGGAAAGACGAGGCGGTGCTGTCAATCAAAGCGCAGCGCTGTGCCCGCCCACTGGCCTTTTGAGAGCCAACGGGAGAACGTGGAGAGGGGTCAATCACGGCGGAGGCGGGAAAACGAGAGCCAATGGGAACGCGGGGCTGGCTGCCAATCAAGGCAGTGGCGGGAGGGTTAACCCCGCCCTCCAGGAGTGTGAGCGAATAGGAACGCGCTCTCGGCTGTCAATCAACGCAGAGGGCGTTGTGCACGCCCACAAGAAGCWCTGAGCCAATCAGAGCGCACTGCGAGCCGTCAATCACGACCGACTTACGGTCAGAGGGCGTGCCCCGCCTGCCAATCACACGCAGCGAGCCAATAGGCGAGCTGTACGAGCGATCAATCATTCCCTGGCCCCACCCCCTGTTCCCTGTCAATCACCCCCACACTCAAACAAGGACAGAGGCAGTGGGCGGTGCCGGCAGTATTTTAATGAGCTGCAGTGACGTCACGGGGGCGGGGGGCGGAGCTGGCGCAGGGCCCAGCCCTTCTGAGCCAATTCCTGCCGGATCCGCCCCAATTCCAGCGCCAGCGCCCGGAACTCCGGGCCCAGCCCCCGCAGCGCCGCAAGCTCCGCCCCCAAGATGGCGGCTTCGGCCTCGGCGGCGCGGCGGGCCTCGGAGAGCCCCGCCCTAAAAGGAAAAAGGGGCGGGGTTATGCTAATGAGGAGCAGCAAGGAAATAAGGGTGGGTTATGGCAATGAGGGTGGGGTTATGCTAATGAGGGGTGGGGTTTACTGATAGAGGTGGGGTTATGCTAATGAGGGTGTCTGTGCAATGAGAGAGGTGTTATGCTAATGAGGTGCTGGGTAATGGTAATGAGGGTGGGATTATGCAAATTGGATGCGGGAATGTAATAGGGATAAGGTAATTTTAATGAGGGTGGAGTTATGCTAATGAGGGTGTCTGTAAAATGAGGGTGGGGTTATGCTAATGAAGGTGGTGTTATGTTAATGAGAGTGTGTACAATGAGAGTGGGGTTATGCTAATGAGGCTGTCTAATAAGGGTAATGTTATGCTAATGAGGGGTGAGTTATGGTAATGCATGTGGTATTATGCTAATGAGACATTGGTTATGGTAATGAGGGGTGGGGTTATGCTGATGAGGTCCGGGTTAATTAATGGAGATGGTTTTATGCTAATGAGGCAAAGATAATGGTAATTAGGGGTGTCAGGGTAATGAGGGGTGGGATTATGGTAATGAGGGGCAGTTATGATAATGAGGGGTGGAACCATGTTAATGAGTTGTGATAATAGGGGTGGAGTTATGCTAATGAGGGCAGGAGTATGCTAATGTGGGACAATGATATGGTAATGAGGTATGGGCTTATGGTAATGAGGGCCTGAATATTATAATTAAGGGCCAATTATGGTAATGAGCTCCAATTTTGGCAGCTGTGGGCGGGGTTTGGGTTGTGTCATTCTAATGAGCAGCAGAGCTCATTTGCATTATGCTAATGAAGGAGTGCTGCTTAGAAGGTGTGATTATGCTAATGAGGTAGAAAGATTATGCTAATGAGGGGGACAGTATTACGCTAATGAGGGGATGGTGTCAATGTTATGCTAATTAAAGGCCATGGCAATGGGGGCGGAGCTTGTGTTATGCTAATGAGGAGGCGGTGATTGTGTTATGCTAATGAGGAGGCGGTGATTGTGCTATGCTAATGAGGGGGCGTGGTCTCGCACCTGATTCGCCGGTGGGCCTCGATGGTGGGGGCGGGGTAAGTGTCCAACAGGATCTGCAGCTCCTCCAGCCTGATGAATATTCATGAGGTTAATGAGGGGGCGGGGCCAAATGGGGCGGGGTCACTGTGGTGAACTGGGAGGGACTGGGAATGGAGCTGGGATTGAACTGGGATGAATGGGATGCAAACTGGGATGGACTGGGAATTGAGACTGGGAATAAACTGGGATTGAAACTGGATTGAACTGGGATTTGGAACTGGGAATGGACTTGGGATTGAACCTGGGAGGAACTGGGATGGACTGGGATGGACTGGGATGAGACTGGGAAACGAACTGGGATGAACTGGGATAAACTGGGATGGAACTGGGATGACTGGGATGGACGGGATTGAAACTGGAAGGACTTGGGATTGAAACTGGGATTGGACCTGCGGATTGAACTGGGATGAACTGGGATTGACTGGGATGGACTGGGATTGAAACTGGGAATGGACTGGGAATTGAACTGGGATTTTGAAAAAAACTGGGCGGGACTGGGAATTGAAACTGGGATTGAAGCTGGGAACAAAACTGGGGATGAACTGGGACGAACTGGGATGGACTGGGATGAACTGGGAGGGACTGGGATGGAGCTCGGATGGAAACTGGGATTGAACTGGGATTGAAACTGGGAATGGATGGGATGGAGTGGGAGGGGGGTTTGGGGTTTTACTGGGAAATGACTGGGAATGAAACTGGATTAAACTGGGAGGGGACTGGATTGAACTGGATTTGAACTGGGATGGACTGGGATGAACCTGGGACAAACTGGGAATTGGACTGGGATTGAACTGGGATTGAACTGGGACAAAGTGGGATGGACTGGGGACAAACTGGGACGAAACTGGGACGAACTGGGATGAAGTTCGGGGCCCCTCTCCCCCGCACCCCATGCAAATGGAAGAATGAAAGCGAGGCCCCCGCCCCTACCCTGCTTCTTGAGCAAGCACGGCCCCCGCCCTGGCCAGCGTACTGGCCCCGCCCCCGTCCAGCCGGGCCTGGAGCGCCCCCCTGCAGGCGGAGCTGGAGCAGCAGGGACACGCAGAGCTGCAAGGGCCTAGGGACAGCCAGTATGGACCAGTACTAATCAGTATAAACCAGTACGGAACCCAGTAATGGACCAGTAATAGGACCAGTACAACTAAAATAAAATGAAATATTAGTAATAAATTAGACAGGAATTATTAATATACCAGTAACGGACCGGTACGGACCAGTAAATGGAGGGCAGGAAAAGCAGAAAAACAAGGAACAAAATATCCCAATTTTTGCCCATTTTAAGAGGCCCGAAATTCCCCAAAACCCTCCCAGTTCATCCCAATTCCCAGTATAAACCAGTAATGGACAGTAAAAAAAAAAACCCAGTCCCTGGACCAGTCTGGACGCAGTAATGGACCAGTACACAACCCAGTAAAAAAACCTTTGACTTTAACAAGTGATTTTTCCCTCATTTTTCCCATATTTTTAATTGCCCCTGAAATCCCGCCAAAATTGCCCAAAATGTTCCCAAAAATCTCCCCAAAATCCCCTCCGCAGTCTCCCAGTACCAACCAGTATAAACCAGTTAACAAACCAGTCCAAAACCAGTATCCACCTGTAATCACAAGGTGAACTTTAAAGCAAATTTTCCCCTGGTTTTCACCATTTTTTACCGCACCTTTTAAAGCCCCACAAAATCGCCCAAAATCACCCAAAATCTTCCCCAAAATCGCCCTCCCAGTCCCTCCCAGTCTCCCAAGTACAACCAGTATAAAACCAGTACAAAACCAGTAGCAAACCAGTAATAAACCAGTACAAAACCAGTCCCAAAACCAGTGAATCAAACCCAAGCTTTAAAGCATTTTTCCACCCATTTTTTGACCCTTTAAGAGCCCAAAATCGCCTCCAAAATGCCCGCAAAAATCTCACCCAAAAAATCCGTCCAGTCCCTCCAGTACAAAACCCAGTAAATAAACGCAGTAAACAAACGCAGTATAAACGCAGTGGCGCACTGGGGGTAATTTCCAGTGCAGCTCTCAATTCCCTCCCGGCGCATGCGCAGCTGCCGCCTCCCGCTCCCGCCGCAGCCGCTTCGGCTCCGCCCCCAGCCACGCCTCCAGCCACGCCCCAAAATGCCGCCATTTAGGGCCGTTTCGGGCGGAATTCCGGCGTTTTCGGCAATCCCGGAAATTTTGGGGAAAATCCGGTGAAAATTTTTGGGGGATTTTGGGGAAGTTTTGGGGGATTTGTCGGTGAAAATTTGGGGGTTTTCGGTGAAATTTTGGGAGATTTTCGGTGAAAATTTTGGGGGTTTTTGAGGCGGATTTTTGTGAGGGATTCCCTCGGGGTTTTTTTTGGGCGGATTTTGGGGGCATTTTTGGAGGAATTTTGGGGCATTTTTGGAGGATTTTTTTTGGGCAATTTTGGGTGGAAGTTGAGGGATTTTGGGAAGGAATTTGGGAAATTTGGGTGGAATTTGGGGAAATTTTGGGTGGAATTTTCAATGATTTTTGGGTGGATTTTTGGGGGCGTTTTGGGCGGATTTTGGGGCGTTTCAGGGAGAATTTTCGGGGGGGATTTTGGGAGGATTTGGAAGGCAAATTTTTTGGAGGATTTTTTGGGCAATTTTGGGGGCGGATTTCGGGGTTTTTGGGGAAGTTTTGGGATGGGTTTGGGTGGGTTTTGGTGCATTTCGGGATTTGTTGGGGTGAATTTGGGGATTTTGGGGGGTTCCACAAGGAATTCCCGGAGCTGTTCCGTTTTTTCCTTCAGGCGCCGCTGAGGCTCCGGGAGAGCGGGGCAGGAGCTGGGGGGGCTGGGAAATGGGGCGAAAAAACGGACGATTTTGGGACAAAACGGGAAAAATTTAAAAATTTTGGGGCGGAAATTTGGGGATTTTGGGGCGATTTATGGGGAATTTTTGGGGAAAAAATTGAGGGAATTGGGAGAGTTTGGGGGGAATTTGGGGAAAATTTTGAGGGAATTTTGGGGAAAGTTTTGGGGGATTTTAAGTGAAATTTGTGGGATTTTGGGGGAAATTTGGGGCGATTCTATGGGGATTTTGGGGGAAAACTTGGGGAATTTGGGGGATTTTTAAGTGAAATTTGGGGGTTTTGGGGAATTTCAGGAGAAATTTGGGGGATTTGGGGAAAAATTGAGGGAATTATGGGGAAATTTGGGGAAAGTTTGGGGAAATTTTGGGCGGATTTAGGGTAAATTTGGGGGGATTGGGGGAAATATTTAGGCGAAATTTGGGGGATTTGGGAAAAATTGAGGGAACTTTGGGGGGAATTTTAAGCGAATTTGGGGAAAATTTGGGGGATTTTGGGGGGGATTTGGGGGATTTTGGGGAATTTCAGGAGAAATTTGGGGGATTTGGGGGAAAAACTCGAGGGAATTTTGGGGAAAATTTGGGGGATTTTGGGGGATTTTAGGTGAATTTGGGGAATTTCAAGAGAAAATTTTGGGGAAATTTGGGAAAAATTGAGGGAATTTTGGGGAAATTTTGGGGATTTGGGGAATTTTGGGAATTCAGGAGAAATTTGGGGATTTGGGGAAAAAATCAGGGAATTTGGGGAAATTTTGGGGGGTTTTAAGTGAAAATTTGGGGGATTTGGGGAAAAATTGAGGGAAATTTAGGGGAAATTTGGGGGATTTTAGGTAAAATTTGGGGATTTTGGGGGGAATTTGGGGATTTTGGGGGAAAATTTAGGGAATTTTGGGGAATATCTGGGGGGAATTCTGGGGGAATTTTGGGGGGATTTAATGAAATTTGGGGGATTTTGGGAGGAATTTGGGGAATTTCAGGAGAAATTTTGGGGAAATTTTGGGGAAAATTGAGGGAATTTTGGGGAAATTTTAGGGGGGATTTAAGGGTGAAATTTGGGGAATTTTGAGGGGGATTTGGGGAATTTTCAGGAAAAATTTGGGTAAAAGAATTGAGGGAATTTTGGGGGAAAATTTGGGAAATTTTGGGGGATTTAAGGTTAAATTTTGGGGAATTTTAGGGGAAAATTTTGGGGATTTGGGAGGAATTCGGGTGGAATTCAGGGGATTTTGGGGGAATTTGGGAGAAATTTTAGGTGAAGATTGGGATTTTGGGGGGAATTTGGGGAAAATTGAGGGAATCTTGGGGAAAAATTTGGGAAATTTCGGGGGATTAGGTAAAATTTGGGGAATTTGGGGGAAATTTTGGCAATTGGGGGGATTTGAGAAAATTTGGGGAGGAAGGGAAAATTTGGGGATTTGGGGTGAAATTAGGGGAAATTTTTTCTAGGGAATTTGGGGAAATTTGGGAAAAAGGAAAAGGGGAAATTTGGGGGATTTCAGAAGAAAAATTTGGGGGGATTTGGGGTGAATTTGGGGGGTTTTGGGGTGGATTTTTGGGCTATTTTGGGGTTGAATTCGGGTTTTTGAGGTGAATTTTTGTGGATATTTTGGGGTGAATTTGGGAGGTTATTTGGGTTGGATTTTTTAGGGCAATTTTGGGGATTTTGGGGTGGAATTTGAGGTAACAGTTGTGGACGTTTTGGGGGCCATTTTGGGGTGAATTTGGGGTTTTGGAAGTAGATTTGGGGCCATTTTGGGGGTGGCATTTGGGCTAATTTTGGGGTGGATTTTGGGGTGAATTTTTGGCGGCTATTTATGGGGTGAATTTTTGGGGTGAATTTTTCGGGTTTTTGGGGTGGATTTATTGGGTGAATTTTGGGCCATTTGGGGTGAATGTTGGTGCAATTTTGGGGCTATTTTGGGGTGGATTTTGGGGTGAATTTTTGGGGCTATTTGGGGTGGATTTTGGGGTTTTTGGGGGGTGAATTTTTGGGGTGAATTTTTGGGGCTTATTTTGGTGGATTTTTGGGGTGGATTTCAGGGGCTATTTTGGGTGTGAATGTTGGGGCCTATTTTGGGGTTTTTTGGGGTGAAATTTTTGGGCTATTTTCGGGTGATTTTGGGGTGGATTTGGGAGTTTTTGGGTGGATTTTTGGGGCTATTTCGGGGTGGATTTTGGGGTGTTTGGGGTGAATTTTGGGTGCAATTTTTTGGGGCTCTATTTTGGGGGTAATTTGGGGGTGAAATTTTTGGGTTTTGGGGTGGAAAATTTGGGGCTAGGTTTTGGGATGAAATTTTTGGGGGAATTTAGGGCTATTCGGGTGGATTTTTGGGGTGGATTTGGGATTTTTGGGTGAATTTGAGGCTAATTTTGGGGTGGATTTCGGGGTGAATTTGGGGGTTTTTTGGGGTGAATGTTGGGGATTTGGGGGTGTAATTTTTGAGGTAAATGTTGGGGTTTTAATGGTGGATTTGGGGTGATTTTGGGGCTATTTTGGGGTGGATTTTTTGGGGTGGAATTTTGGGGTGGACCTTTTTGGGGCCATTTTGGGTGAATTTGGGGCTATTTTTGGGGTGAATTTCGGGTTTTTTGAATGTGAATTTTTGTGGATATTTTTGGGGTGATTTATGGGGTGAATGTTTGGGGTTTTTTTGGGGTGAATTTGGGGCTGTTTTTGGAGTAACGATTTCAGGGCCATTTTTGGGGTGCATTTGGGCTATTTTGGGGTGGATTTTGGGGTGATTTTGGGTTTGAATTGGGAGTTTTTGGGGTGAATTTTTGGGCTATTTCAGGGTGAATTTGAGGTGGATTTTTGGGTGAATTTGGGGTGGAATTTTGGGGTGAATTTTTGTGGGGTGGATTTTGGGTGAAATTTTGGGTGAAATTTGGGGTGAATTTTGGGGCTATTTTGGTTTGGATTTTGGGGTGGATTTGGGGTGAATTTGGGGCTATTTGGGGGTGGATTTTTGGGGTGAAATTTTGGGTTGAACTTGGGGTGAGTTTTGGGGTGAATTTGGGCTATTTGAGTGATTTGGAGGTGAATTTTGGGTGAAATTTGGGGTGAATTTTGGGGCTAATTTTGGGTGAATTTGGGGCTATTTTGGGGCCATTTTTGGGGTGAAAATGTTTGGGCTTTTTTGGGCTATTTTGGGGTGGATTTTTGGGTGAATTTGATGTATTTGGGTTAGATTTTTGGGGCTATTTCAGGGTGAAAATTTGGGGGTGATTTGGGACCACTTTGGGTGGATTTTGGGGTGAAATTTGGTGAATTTGGGGTGAATTTGGGTGAATTTGGGGTGGAATTTTGGGTGAATTTGGGGGAATTTTTTGGGTTTTTTGGGTCCCACCTGGGCGGCGCCAGCAGCCGGGGCGATCTTGGGGGGGTCCCCGGCGCCATGGCGAGTCTGGGTCAGCGCCGCCTCCAGCCCTGCAGCACCTGGGAATGGAAATCCGGAAATTTGGCAATTTTTGGGCAAAAATGGATTTTGGGGAAATTTGGGGATTTTGGGAAAAATTTTGGGGAATTTTTGGGGATTTTTTGGGAATTTTTGGGGGTTATTGGTGGGGAATTTTTTGGGGGTTTTGGAACGGAATTTATGGAGATTTTTATGAGGGAATTTTGGGGGGATTTGGGAAAATTTGGGGGAATTTTTGGAGGAATTTGGGGATTTTAGGGGGTTGTTGGTGGAATTTTGGGAAAAATTTGGGGGATTTGGGGGAAATTTTGGGGAATTTTGGGGGAAATTTGGGATTTGGGGGCGATTTTGGGGTTTTTGGAACGGAAATTTCGGGAGAATTTTTGAGGGAATTTTGGGGGGATTTTGGGAAAATTTGGGGAATTTTAGGAGGAATTTGGGATTTTAGGGGTTTGGGGAGATTTTGGGGGATTTTTGGGGGGATTTTTGGGGGAAATTTGAAGGAATTTTTTGGGGGAAATTTGAAAGGAATTTTGGGGGAATTTGAAGAAATGAATTTTGGGGGAATTTTGGGGGAAATTTGAAGGAAATTTTTTGGGGGTAAATTTGAAGGAATTTTTGGGGGAATTTGAAGGAATTTGAAAGGAATTTTTTTGGGGGAAATTTGAAAGGAATTTTTGGGGGAAATTGAAAGGAATTTTTGGGGGAATATTTGAAGGAATTTTGGGGAATTTGAAGGAATTTTGGGGGGAAATTTGAAGGAATTTTTGGGGGAAATTTGGAAGGATATTTTTTGAAGGAAATTTTGGGGAAATTTGAAGGAATTATTGGGGGGGAATTTGAAGGAATTTTTTGGGGAAAATTTGAAAGGAAATTTTGGGGGAAATTTGAAGGAATTTTGGGTAAAAATTTGAAGGAATTTTTGAACGGAAATTTTTTGGGGAAATTTGAAGGAAATTTGGGGGAAATTTGAAGGAATTTTTTGGGGGAATTTGAAGGAAATTTGAAGAATTTTTGGGGGAAATTTTGAAGGAATTTTTTGGGGGAATTTGAAGGATTTTGGGTGGAAAATTTGAGGAATTTTGGGGGGAAAATTTGAAGGAATTTTGGGGATTTTTTTGAAAGGATATTTTTGGGGTAAATTTGAGGAATTTTTGGGGAGAATTTGAAGGAATTTTTTGAAGGAATTTTTGGGGATATTTTTGAAGGAATTTTTGGGGAATTTTTGGGGGAATTTGAAGAATTTTGAAGGATTTTTGGGGAAATTTGCATAGGAATTTTGGGGGAAATTTGAAGGAATTTTTGGGGAAATTTGAAGGAATTGTTGGGGGAATTTGAAGGAATTTTGGGGAAATTTTTGAAAGGAATTTTTGGGGGGAATTTGAAGGAAATTTTTTGGGGGAAATTTGAAGGAATTTTTGGGGGAAATTTGAAAAAGAATTTTTGGGGGAAATTTTGAAGGATTTTTGGGGGAAATTTGAAAGGAATTTTGGGGAGATTTGAAGGAATTTTTTGAAGGAATTTTTGGGGAAATTTGAAGGAATTCTTGGGGAATTTGAAGGAATTTTGGGGAAATTTGAAGGAAATTTTGGGGGAAATTTTGAAGGAAATTTTTGGGGGACAATTTGAAAAGGAATTTTTGGGAATTTTTGAGGAATTTTTGGGGGAAATTTTGAAGGAAATTTTTGGGGAATTTGAAGGAATTTTTGGGGAAATTTGAAGGAATTTTGGGGAAATTTGAAGGAATTTTTGGGGGAATTTTGAAAGGAATTTTGGGGGAATTTGGGGGAATTTTGGGGAAATTTGGGGGAATTTTGGGGGGAAATTTGAAGGAATTTTTGGGGAATTTTTGAAGGAATTTTGGGCGAAAATTTGAAGGAATTTTGGGGGAAATTTGAAGGAAATTTTTGGGGAAAATTTGAAGGAATTTTGGGGATAATTTGAAGGAATTTTTGGGGGGAAATTTGAAAGGGAATTTTGGGGGAATTGAAGGAATTTTGAAGGAAATTTTTGGTGGGAAATTTGATAGGAATTTGGGGGAATTTGAAGGAATTTTGGGGGAATTTGAAAGGAATTTTGGAAGGGAATTTTTGGGGATATATTTTGAAGGAATTTGTGGGGTATTTATTTTGAAAAGGAATTTTTGGGGATAATTTGAATGGAATTTTGGGGGAATTTGAGGAATTTTTTGGGAAATTTGAAGGAAATTTTTGGGGGAAATTTGAAGGAAAATTTTTGGGGAAACTTTGAAGGAAGTTTTTTGGGGAAATTTTGAAGAATTTTGGGGAAAATTTGAAAGGAATTTTGGGGGGAAATTTGAAGGAATTTTTTGGGGAATTGAGGAAATTTTGGGTGGATATATGTTGAAGGATTTTTGGGGAAATTTGAAAAGGAATTTTGAAGGAATTTTTTGGGGGGAAATTTGAAAGGAATTTTTGGGGGAAATTTGAAGAATTTTTAGGGGGAAATTTGAAGGAATTTTTGGGGCAAATTTGGGATGGATTTTTGGGTGGGATTTTGGGGGATTTTTGGGATATTTTGGGTGGGATTTTGGGGAATATTTAAGGGAAAATTTTGGGGCTAATTTAGGGAATATTTTTGGGGATATTTGGGGGTATTTAGGGCATATTTTAAGGGGTTAATTTAAGGGAATATTTGGAGGTGATGTTTGGGGGAAATTTGGGGTGTTTTTGGGGCTGTCTGGGACATCACCTTCAGGCTCCAGCTCTGGGGGTCCCGGAATCAGCTCCCCCAGGAGGCGCCAGAGCAGCTCCAGTGAGCCACAGAGCCCGGGCCCCCGGCAGAGGGCAACCTCGGCCTGGGGAGCCCAAAAATCACCCCAAAAAACATGAACTCAGGGAGGCCCCCAAAATCACCCCAAAACCAACAATCAGGGAACCCCAAAAAAATCCCCCCCAAAAATCACATCAGGGACCCCCCAAAAAATCACCCCAAAAACACACTCTCTATCAGGGACCCCAAAAAATCCCCCAAAATCACATCAGGGACACGCCAAAAATCACCCAAAAACCAATCAGGAACCCCCAAAATACCGCCAAAATCGGCAATCAGGGACCGCCCAAAGAATCACCCCAAAAATCACCCCAAAAACAGCTCAGGGACCCCAAAAATCACCCCAAAAACCACATCAGGGACCCCAAAAATCGCCCAAACCACATCAAGGTCGACCCCCAAAAATCACCCCAAAATGGCACATCAAGGACCCCCCCCATAAAATCAACCCCAAAAAACCACAATCAGGGACCCCAAAAAAACCCCAAAAATCACCCCAAAAACGAGCTCAGGGGACCCGGGCCAAAAATCGCAGTCAGAAACCGCCGCAAAAATCACCCCAAAAACGGCTTCAGGGACCCCCAAAAATCACCCGCAAAAATCAACCCTAAAGCACATCAGGGACCCCAAAAATTCACTACAGGGATTCCAAAAATCACACAAAACCACATCAGGGGACCCCCAGAAATCAACCCCAAAAGAACTCAGGATCCCCTAAAAAATCACCGCCAGAAAATCAACCAGAGCAAAACAACTGAGGGACCCCCAAAAATCACCGAACCAAAATCACTCAGGGATCCCAAATTCCCCACCCAAAAACCACATCAAGGAACCCCCAAAAATCACCCAAAAATCGGCAATCAGGGACCCCAAAAATGCACGTCCCAAAAAAAACCCAGAAATCACCTACCAAAAATCACGCACCAAAAACCGAAAATTTAACGAACTCAAAAAATCACTCTGAAAACAACTCAGGGTACGCCCCAAAAATCACCCCAAAAACTCCAAAAATCACCCCAAAACCCCCAAAACCACAATCAGGGACCCCCAGAAATCACCACCAAAAATCACATCAGGAACACCCGCCAAAAAACACCGCCAAAACGCAGCTCAGAGACGCCCCAAAAACACCCCAAACACCAGCTCAGGGACCAGAAATCCCCCAAAAACACCTCAGGGACGCCCCCAAAAACACCCCAAAACCAGCTTCAGGGACGCCCCAAAATCAACCCCAAAATCACCCCCAAAAAACCCCAAAATCACCCAAAAAAAACACATCAGGGACCCCCAAAAAACCCCAAAAAAACCAACCCCAGAAAATCAACATCAGGGAACCCCAGCAAAATCACCGCCAAAAATCCCCCAAAAATCCAACCTCCAAAATCCCAAACAATCACCCCAAAAAATCACCCCAAAAAAACCACCATAGGAGGACCCCCAGAAATCACCACCAAAAACAACCCATGGACCCCACCAAAAATGCACCGCCAAAAACGACATCAGGGACCCCCGAAACATCACCCCAAAAGACCCAAACAATCACGCCCAAAAATCACCACCAGAAACGCACAGTCAGGGACCCCCCAAAATCACCCCAAAAAAACACCTCAGGGACCCCCAAAATCCAAAACTCCAAAAAATCCCATCAGGGATTCCAAAAATCACCCCAAAAAACGCAATCAGGGACCCCCCAAAAATCACCCAAAAACCACATCAGAGACCCCAGAAATCACCCAAAAATCACTCAGGGACCCCCAAAATCACCAAAATCACCCCCAAAAACAGTGCAGGACCCCCAAAAAATCACCCCAAAAACCAAAAGCCATCAGGGATCCCCAGAAATCACACCCAGAAATCACCCCAAAAACAACTCAGGGACCCCCAAAAACCACCCAAAAAATCACCCTAAAAAAAACCCCCAAAAATCACCCCCAAAAATCCGCCAAAAAACCACATCAGGGACCCCCAAAAATCACCCAAAAACAACTCAGGGATTCCAAAAAAATTCCACCCCAAAACCACATCAGGGACCCCCCAGAAATCAATCTCGCAAAAAACAGCTCAGGGACCCCTAAAAATCACCAAAAATCCCATCAGGAGCCCCAAAACTCACCGCCAAATCACCCCAAAAACAGCTCAGAGACACCACCAAAAAATCACCTCCAAAATCACATGAGGGACTCCAGAAATTCCACCCCAAAAAATCACCCCCAAAACCAAAATCATCAGGGACATCCAGAAATCACCCAAAATCAACCCAAAACCAGCTCAGGGACCCCCAAAAATCACCAAAAAACAGCTCAGCAGACCCCTCGCATATAAAACGCACATCCAGGGAGCCCCAAAAATCACCCCCAAAACCAGCATCAGGGACCCCCAAAAAAATACCCCAAAATAACCACATCAAAGGACCGCGCCAAAAATCACGCCAAAACAGCTTCAGGGGCCCCCAAACAATCCAGCCAAAAAACCCAAGACAATCACCCAAAAATCCCCCAAAAACACTCAGGGACCCCCCAAAAATCACCCCAAAAATCCCCCAAAAAAAAACCCAAAAATCCCCCCAAAAAAACCACATCAGGGACCCCCAAAATCCCCCCAAAAACCCAATCACGCCCAAAAATCACCCTAAAAGAATTCAAACCTCAGGGACCCCCCAAAACAAACACCCAAAAATCACACCAAAAAACACATCAAGGGATTTTACAAAAAAATCACCCTCAAAAACCAATCAAGGGACCCCCAATTACCCCAAAAAAAACCAAAAATCACCCCAAAACCTACCTCAGGGACCCCCCAAATCAACCCCAAAAACAGCTCAGGGACCCACCCAAAAATCCAACCCGCAAAAAACCCCAAATCACCCCAAAATCACCGCCAAAACCCAAAAAAACCACCACCAAAACCCGCAAAAATCCCCGCAAAAACCAACCATCCAGGGACCCTCAAAATCACCCAAAAACAACTCAAGGGGACCCCCCAGAGAAATCACCCCAAAAATCACCCTAAAAAACCCCTCAATGGACCCCTTTCCAAAAATTATCAGCCCAAAAACACCTCAGGGAGACCCCCAAAAATCACGAGCCCAAACAACTCAGGGACCCTTCCTAAAAAACACCTTGTCCAAAAACCCAACATCACCCAAACCCCAAAACACACATCAAGGTAACCCCCAAAACACCGCGAAACACCTCGCCAAAATATTCTATTCAGGGACCTCTT
>NDFG01000146.1:76946-89809 GCA_002167245.1 Sporophila hypoxantha | reverse complement strand
GAGTTACTGGGATGGACTGGGATTGAAATGGGATGAACTGGG
Source organism: Sporophila hypoxantha (assembly GCA_002167245.1). Classification (NCBI taxonomy): domain Eukaryota; kingdom Metazoa; phylum Chordata; class Aves; order Passeriformes; family Thraupidae; genus Sporophila; species Sporophila hypoxantha. Next base: position 89,767 of record NDFG01000146.1, on the reverse strand, counting down.
ATGGACTGGGATGAACTGGGAGTTACTGGGATGGACTGGGATTGAAATGGGATTGAACTGGGATGGACTGGGATGGACTGGGATGAACTGGGATTGAACTGGGATGGACTGGGATGAACTGGGATTGAACTGGGATGGACTGGGACGAACTGGGATTGAACTGGGATGGACTGGGATTGAATTGGGATTGAACTGGGATGAACTGGGATTGAACTGGGACAAACTGGGATGAACTGGGATTGAACTGGGAGGGACTGGGATGAACTGGGATTGAACTGGGATGGACTGGGATGAACTGGGATGAACTGGGAGGGACTGGGATGAACTGGGATGGACTGGGAGGGACTGGGATGGACTGGGATTGAACTGGGATTGAACTGGGATTGAACTGGGATGGAGTGGGATTGAACTGGGATGAACTGGGATTGAACTGGGATTGGACTGGGATGAACTGGGATTGAACTGGGATGGACTGGGATGGACTGGGATGGACTGGGATGGACTGGGATTGAACTGGGATGGACTGGGATGGACTGGGATTGAACTGGGATGGACTGGGATTGAACTGGGATGAACTGGGATGAACTGGTTTGAACTGGGATGGACTGGGATTGAACTGGGATTGAACTGGGATGGACTGGGACGAACTGGGATTGAACTGGGATGGACTGGGATGGACTGGGATTGAACTGGGATGGACTGGGATGGACTGGGATGGACTGGGATTGGACTGGGATTGAACTGGGACAAACTAGGACAAACTGGGACGAACTGGGATGAAGTTCGGGGCCCCTCTCCTCCCCGCACCCCATGCAAATGAGATGCAAACGAGGCCCCGCCCCCTACCTGCTCTTGAGCAGCACGGCCCCGCCCTTGGCCAGCAGGTACTGGCCCCGCCCCCCGTCCAGCCGGGCCTGGAGTGCCCCCTGCAGGCGGAGCTGGGACAGCAGGGACACGCAGCGCTGCAGGGCCTGCGGACCAGTATGGACCAGTATAAACCAGTACGGACCAGTACAGACCAGTATAAACCAGTATAAACCAGTACGGACCAGTATGGAGCAGGAAAAGCAGAAAAAACCAGGACAAAAATCCCATTCTTGGCCCATTTTAGAGCCCGAAATTCCCCCAAAAACCCTCCCAGTTCATCCCAATTCCCAGTATGGACCAGTACGGACCAGTATGGACCAGTATGGACCAGCACAAAACCTTGACTTTAACCATGACTTTTCCCCATTTTTGACCCTTTTAGAGCCCCAAAATCCCCCCAAAATCGCCCAAAATGTCCCAAAATCTCCCCAAAATCCCCTCCCAGTCCCTCCCAGTACAAACCAGTACCAAACCAGTATAACCCAGTACCAAACCAGTACAAACCAGTATCACACCTGTATCAAAAGGTGATTTTCAAGCAAATTTTCCCCTGATTNACTGGGATTGGACTGGGATTGAACTGGGATGAACTGGGATTGAACTGGGATGGACTGGGATTGAACTGGGATGGACTGGGATTGAACTGGGATTGAACTGGGCGGGACTGGGATTGAACTGGGATTGAACTGGGACAAACTGGGATGAACTGGGACGAACTGGGATGGACTGGGATGAACTGGGAGGGACTGGGATGGACTGGGATGGAACTGGGATTGAACTGGGATTGAACTGGGATGGACTGGGATGGAGTGGGAGGGGGTTTGGGGTTACTGGGAATGACTGGGATGAACTGGGATTGAACTGGGAGGGACTGGGATTGAACTGGGATTGAACTGGGATGGACTGGGATGAACTGGGACAAACTGGGATGGACTGGGATTGAACTGGGATTGAACTGGGACAAAGTGGGATGGACTGGGACAAACTGGGACGAACTGGGACGAACTGGGATGAAGTTCGGGGCCCCTCTCCTCCCCGCACCCCATGCAAATGAGATGCAAACGAGGCCCCGCCCCCTACCTGCTCTTGAGCAGCACGGCCCCGCCCTTGGCCAGCAGGTACTGGCCCCGCCCCCCGTCCAGCCGGGCCTGGAGCGCCCCCTGCAGGCGGAGCTGGGACAGCAGGGACACGCAGCGCTGCAGGGCCTGGGACACCAGTATGGACCAGTATAATCCAGTATAAACCAGTACGGACCAGTATGGACCAGTATGGACCAGTACAAACCAGTACGGACCGGTACGGACCAGTATGGAGCAGGAAAAGCAGAAAAAACCAGGAAAAAAATCCCATTTTTGGCCCATTTTAGAGCCCGAAATTCCCCCAAAAACCCTCCCAGTTCATCCCAATTCCCAGTATAAACCAGTATGGACCAGTACAAACCAGTCTGGACCAGTCTGGACCAGTATGGACCAGTACAAACCAGTACAAAACCTTGACTTTAACAGTGATTTTTCCCTCATTTTTCCCCATTTTATTGCCCTGAAATCCCCCCAAAATTGCCCAAAATGTCCCAAAATCTCCCCCAAATCCCCTCCCAGTCCCTCCCAGTACCAAACCAGTATAAACCAGTACAAACCAGTCCAAACCAGTATCACACCTGTATCACAAGGTGACTTTAAAGCAAATTTTCCCCTGGTTTTCACCATTTTTTACCCCTTTTAATGCCCCAAAATCGCCCAAAATCACCCAAAATCTCCCCAAAATCCCCTCCCAGTCCCTCCCAGTCCCTCCCAGTACAAACCAGTATAAACCAGTACAAAACCAGTAGCAAACCAGTATAAACCAGTACAAAACCAGTCCCAAACCAGTATCAAACCCAAGCTTTAAAGCCATTTTTCCCCCATTTTTGACCCTTTAAGAGCCCCAAAATCCCTCCAAAATGCCCCAAAATCTCCCCAAAATCCCGTCCCAGTCCCTCCCAGTACAAACCAGTATAAACCAGTACAAACCAGTATAAACCAGTGCGCACCTGGGGGTATTTCCAGTGCAGCCTCTCCATCTCCCGGCGCATGCGCAGCTGCCGCTCCCGCTCCCGCCGCAGCCGCTCTCGCTCCGCCCCCAGCCACGCCCCAGCCACGCCCCCAAATGCCGCCATTTAGGGCCGTTCGCGGAATTCCGGCGTTTTCGGGAATCCGGAATTTTGGGAAATCGGTGAAATTTTGGGAGATTTTGGGAAGTTTTGGGGGATTTGTCGGTGAAAATTTGGGTGGTTTCGGTGAAATTTTGGAGATTTCGGTGAAATTTTGGGGGTTTTTGAGGCGGATTTTGTGGGGATTCCCTCGGGGTTTTTGGGCGGATTTTGGGCATTTTTGAGGATTTTGGGGCATTTTTGGAGGATTTTGGGCAATTTTGGGTGGAAGGTGAGGGATTTGGGAAGGAATTTGCGGAAATTGGGTGGATTTGGGGAAATTTTGGGGTGGAATTTTCAATGATTTTTGGGTGGATTTTGGGGCGTTTTTGGGCGGATTTGGGGCAGTTTCAGAGAATTTTCGGGGATTTTGGGAGGATTTGAAGGCAATTTTTTGAGGATTTTGGGCAATTTTGGGGCGGATTTTCGGGGTTATTTGGGGAAGTTTTGGGATGGGTTTGGGTGGGTTTGGTGCATTTCGGCGATTGTGTTGGGGGTGAATTGGGTGATTTTGGGGGTTCCCACAGGAATTCCCGGGCTTGTTCCCGTTTTCCTTCAGGCGCCCTGAGGCTCCGGAGGAGCGGGGCAGGAGCATGGGGGGCGGAAATGGGGCGAAAAAACGGCGATTTTGGACAAAACGGAAAATTTTAAAATTTGGGGCGGAAATTTGGGGATTTTGGGGCGATTTTATTGGGGATTTTGGGGAAAAATTGACGGAATTGGAGAGTTTGGGGAATTTGGGGAAAATTTTGAGGAATTTTGGGGAAGTTTTGGGGGATTTTTAAGTGAAATTTGTGGATTGGGGGGAAATTTGGGGCATTCTATGGGGATTTTGGGGAAAACTTGAGGAATTTTGGGGGATTTTTAAGTGAAATTTGGGGGATTTTGGGAATTTCAGGAGAAATTTGGGGGATTTGGGGAAAAATTGAGGAATTATGGGGAAATTTGGGAAGTTTGAGGAAAATTTTGGGGATTTAGGGTAAATTTGAGGGGGATTGGGGAAATATTTAGGCGAAATTTGGGGATTTTGGGAAAATTGAGGGAACTTTGGGGGGAATTTTAAGCGAATTTGGGGAAAATTTGGGGGATTTTGGGGGGGATTTGGGGATTTTGGGGAATTTCAGGAAAATTTGGGGGATTTGGGGGAAAAACTCAGGGAATTTTGGGGAATTTTGGGGGATTTGGGGGATTTTAGGTGGAATTTGGAATTTCAGGAGAAAATTTTGGGAATTTGGGAAAAATTGATGGGAATTTTGGGGAAATTTGTGGGGATTTGGGAATTTTGGGGAATTCAGGAAAATTTGGGGATTGGGGAAAAACAGGGAATTTGGGAAATTTTGGGGGTTTAAGTGAAAATTTGGGGGATTGGGGAAAAATTGAGGGAAATTTGGGGAAATTTGGGGGATTTTGGTAAAATTTGGGGATTTTGGGGGAATTTGGATTTTGGGGGAAAATTGACGGGATTTTGGGAAATCTGGGGGATTCTGGGGAATTTTGGAGGGGTTTAATGAAATTTGGGGATGTTTTGGGAGGAATTTGGGGAATTTCAGGAGAAATTTTGGGGAATCTTGGGGAAAATGAGGGAATTTTGGGAAATTTTGGGGGGATTTAAGGGTGAAATTTGGGGAATTTTGAGGGGGATTTGGGGAATTCAGGAGAAAATTTGGGTAAAAGATTGAGGGAATTTTGGGAAAATTTGGGAAATTTTGGGGATTTAGAGGTTTAAAGTTTTGGGAATTTAGGGGAAAATTTTGGGATTTGGAGGAATTCGGGTGAATTTCAGGGATTTTGGGGAATTTGGGAAATTTAGGTGAAAATTGGATTTTGGGGGAATTTGGGAAAAAATTGAAGGGAATCTTGGGGAAATTTGGGAATTTTCGGGGGATTTATAGGTAAATATTTGGGGAATTTGGGGGAATTTTGGCAAATTGGGGGATTTGAGAAAATTTGGGGAGGAAAAGGGAAAATTTGGGGATTTGGGTGAATTAGGGGAAATTTTCAGGGATTTGGGGAAATTTGGGAAAAGAAAAGGGGAAATTTGGGGGATTTCAGATGAAAATTTGGGGGATTTGGGTGAATTTGGGGGTTTTGGGGTGGATTTTGGGCTATTTGGGGTTGAATTTCGGGTTTTTGAGGTAATTTTTGGTGATATTTGGGGTGAATTTGGGAGTTTTGGGTGGATTTTTTAGGGCAAATTTTGGGGTTTTGGGTGAAATTTGAGGTACAGTTGTGGACCGTTTTGGGGCCATTTTGGGGTGAATTTGGTGTTTTGGAAGTAGATTTGGGGCCATTTTGGTGCATTTGGGCTATTTTGGGGTGGTTTTGGGGTGAATTTTGGCGCTATTTATGGGGTGAATTTTTGGGGTGAATTTCGGTTTTTGGGGTGGATTTTTGGGTGAATTTTGGGCCATTTGGGTGAATGTTGGTTGCATTTTGGGGCTATTTTGGGTGGATTTTGGGGTAATTTTTGGCTATTTCGGGGTGGATTTTGGGGTTTTTGGGGGGTGAATTTTTGGGTAGTAATGTTTGGGCTTATTTTGGTGGATTTTTGGGGTGGATTTCAGGGGCTATTTTGGGTGTGAATGTTGGGCTATTTTGGGTTTTTGGGTTGAAGTTTTTGGGCTAATTTCGGGTGATTTTTGGGTGATTTGGGAGTTTTTGGGTGGATTTTTGGGCGCTATTTCGGGGTGGATTTTGGGTGTGTTTGGGCGTGAATTTTGGGTGCAATTTTTTGGGGCTATTTTTGGGGGAATTTGGGGGTGAAATTTTTGGGTTTTGGGGTGGAAAATTTGGGCTAGGTTTTGGGATGAATTTTTGGGGGAATTTAGGGCTATTCGGGTGGATTTTGGGTGGATTTGGGATGGTAATTTCTTTGGGGTGATTTGGGGTGATTTGGGGGATTTTTGGGTAATTTGGGGTTTGGGTGAATTTGAGGATAATTTGGTGTGTTTTATGAGTGAATGTTGGGGTGATTTATGGGTGTATTTTGGGTGATTTTTTAGGGGTGGATGTGTATTTTGGGTGACTTTTTGGGGCCATTGGGTAATTTGGGGCTATTTTGGGTGAATTCGGGTGTTTGATGTGAATTTTTGTATATTTTGGGGTGGATTTTGGCGTGAATGTTGGGTTTTTTGGGTGAATTTGGGATGTTTTGGAGTAGATTTCAGGCCATTTTTGGGTGCATTTGGGCTAATTTTGGGGTGGATTTTGGGTGAATTTTGGTTTGAATTGGGAGTTTTGGGAAGTGAATTTTGGGCTATTTCAGGGTGAATTTGAGGTGGATTTTGGGTGAATTTGGGGTGGATTTTGTGGGTGAATTTTGTGGGGTGGATTTGGTGTGAAATTTTGGAGTGAATTTGGGGTGAATTTTGGGCTATTTGGTTGATTTTGGGGTGGATTTGGGGTGAATTTGGGGCTAAGTTTGGGGGTGATTTTTGGGGTGAATTTGGAGTTGAAACCTTGGTGAGTTTTGGGGTGAATTTGGGCTATTTTGAGTGATTTGGAGGTGAATTTTGGGTAATTTGGGGTGAATTTTGGGCTAATTTTGGGTGAATTTGGGGCTTATTTTGGGGCCCATTTTGGGTGAAATGTGGGCTTTTTGGGGCTATTTTGGGGTGGATTTTTGGTGAATTTGATGTATTTGGGTTAGATGTTTTGGGGCTATTCAGGGTGAAATTTGGGGTGTGAATTTGGTGACCACTTTGGGTGGGATTTTGGGGTGAAATTTGGTGAATTTGGGTGGAATTTGGTGAATTTGAGTGATTTTGGGTGAATTTGGTGTGGAATTTTTTGGGTTTTTGGGTCCCACCTGGGCGGCGGCAGCAGACCGGGGCAGATCTCGGGGGTCCCCGGCGCCATGCGAGCTGGTCAGCCCGCCTCCACCCCTGCAGCACCTGGGAATTGGAAAAATCCGGAAATTTTGGCAACTTTTTGGGCAAAATGGGATTTTGGGGAAATTTGGGCATTTGGGAAAAATTTGGGGAATTTTTGGCGGATTTTTTTGGGAATTTTTGGGGGTTTGGGGAATTTTTGTGGGGTTTTGGAACGGAATTTTGAGAGAATTTTTGAGGAATTTTGGGGGATTTGGGAAAATGGGGGAATTTTTGAGAGAATTTGGGATTTTAGGGGTTGTTGGGGAATTTGGGAAAAATTTGGGGATTTGGGGAAATTTTGGGAATTTTGGGGGAAAATTTGGGATTTTGGGGGTCGATTTTGGGGTTTTTGGACGGAATTTCGGGAGAATTTTTTGAGGAATTTGGGGGATTTGGGAAAATTTGGGAATTTTAGGAGGATTTGGGATTTTAGGGGTTTGGGGAGATTTTTGGGGATTTTTGGGGGGATTTTTGGGGAAATTTGAAGGAATTTTGGGGTGGAAATTTGATAAGGAATTTTGGTGGAGAATTTGAAGAATGATTTTGGGGGAATTTTGGGGGAAATTTGAAGGAATTTTTGGGGTAAATTTGAAGAATTTTTGGGAATTTGAAGAATTTGAAGATTTTGGGAATTTGAAGATGGGAATTTAAGGTTTTGGGGTGAAAATTTGAAATGAGAATTTTGAAATTGAGATTTGGGAAATTTGAAGATTTTGAAGAATTTTGGTGAGGAAGTTGGGAATTTTGAGATTTTGGGAAAATGAGAATTTTTGGGGAATTTGAATTTTGGGAAATTTAATTGAGAATTTTTGGGTTTGAAAATTTTGGAATGAGAATTTTTGGTGATTGAAGGAAATTTGATTGGAATTGAGAATTTTATTTGAAGGAATTTTGGGGAAATTTGAAGGAATTTGTGGAAATTGGGATGGGGAATTTGAAGAATTTGAAATTTAATTTTGGGATGAAAGAATTTGAAAATTTGAGAATTGAGTTTTGGGATTTGGAAGGGATTTGAAGTTTGAACATTTTGGAAATGGGTAAAATTTGGGAGGAAATTTTGAACGGAAATTTTTTGGGGAAATTTGAAGAATTTGTGGGGAAATTTGAAGGAATTTTTGGGGGAAAAATTTGAAGAATTTTGGGGGAATTTGAAGGAATTTTTGGGATTGGGATTTGGAAATTTGAGAATTGGGAAAATTTGGTTGGGGATTTTGAAAGATTTTTGGAATTGAGGAATTTTTGGGAGATTTGAAGGAATTTTTTGAGGTTGGGGAATTTGAAGATTTTGGGAATTTTGGGAATAATTTAGGTTGGAATTCATGGATTTTGGGGGAATTTGAAGAATTGGGAATTTGAATGTGGAATTGAAGAATTTTGGAATTTGAAAGGAATTGGAATTTGAAGGAATTTGGGGATTTGAGATTTTGGGAAAAGAATTTGGGAATGAAGATTAAATTGGGTTTGGAGTTGAGAATTTGAGGATTGGAATGAGACTGGAATTTGAAGGAATTTTGGGGAAATTTGAAGGAATTTTGGGGGAAATTTTGAAGGAAATTTTTGGGGACAATTTGAAAGAATTATTTTGGGAATTTTTGACGGAATTTTTGGGGAAATTTGAAGAAATTTTTGGGGAATTTGAAGGAATTTTTGGGAAAATTTGAAGGAATTTTGGGGAAAATTTGAAGGAATTTTTGGGGGAATTTTGAAAGGAATTTTGGGGAATTTGGGGGAATTTTGGGGAAATTTGGAGGGAATTTTGGGGGGAAATTTGAAGGAATTTTTGGGGAATTTTTGAAAGGAATTTTTGGGGAAAATTTGAAGAATTTTGGGGGAAATTTGAAGGAAATTTTTGGGGAAAATTTGAAGGAATTTTTGGGAAATTTGAAGGAATTTTTGGGGGAAATTTGAAAGGGAATTTTGGGGGAATTTGAAGGAATTTTGAAGAAATTTTGGGGAAATTGAAGAATTTAGGGGAATTTGAAGCAGAATTTTGGAGGAATTTGAAAGGAATTTTGGAAGGGAATTTTGGGGATATATTTTGAAGGAATTTTGGTATTTTGAGGAATTTGGGATAATTTGAAGGAATTTTGGGGGAATTTGAAGAATTTTTGGCGAATTTGAAGGAATTTTTGGGGAAATTTGAAGGGAAATTTTTGGGGAAAACTTGAAGGAAGTTTTTTGGGGAAATTTGAAGAATTTTGGAGGAAAATTTGTGAAATAGGAATTTTGGGGGAAATTTGAAGAATTTTTGGGGAATTTTGAAGGAAATTTTTGGGCTGGATATATGTTAAGAGATTTTTGGGGAAATTTGAAAGAATTTGAAGAATTTTTGGTGGAAATTTGAAAGAATATTTTGGGGAAATTTGAGAGATTTTTGGGGGAAATTGAAGGAATTTTTGGGGCAAATTTGGGATGGATTTTTGTGGATTTTGGGGATTTTTGGGATATTTTGGGTGGATTTTTGGGGAATATTAAGGGAATATTTTGGGGCTAATTTAGGGAATATTTTGGGGATATTTGGGGATATTTAGGATATTTAAGGGGTTATTTAAGGGAATATTTGGAGGTGATTGTTTGGGGGAATTGGGTTTTTTGGGCTGTCTGGGACATCAACCTTCAGGCTCCAGCTCTCGGGGGTCCCGGAATCAGCTCCCCAGGAGCGCCAGAGCAGGCTCCAGTGCAGCCACAGAGCCCGGCCCCGCAGGGAGGGAAACCTCGGCCTGGGAGCCCAAAATCACCCCAAAAACAGACTCAGGAGGCCCCCAAAATCACCCTCAAAACCAACATCAGGGACACCGCCAAAAAAATCCCCCCCAAAAATCACATCAGGGACCCCCAAAAAATCACCCCAAAAAAACACTCTATCAGGGACCCCAAAAAAATCCCCCAAAAATCACATCAGACACCCAAAAATCACCCAAAAACCACATCAGGAACCCCCAAAATCACCCCAAAATCGCGCATCAGGGACCGCCCAAAAATCACCCCCAAAAATCACCCCAAAAACACTCGAGGGACCCCAAAAATCACCCCAAAAACCACATCAGGGACCCCAAAAATCGCCCCAAAAACCACATCAAGGCACCCCCAAAAATCACCCCAAAATGCACATCAAGGACCCCCCCCAAAATCACCCCAAAAACCACATCAGGGACCCCCAAAAACCCAAAAATCCACCCCAAAAACAGCTCAGGGGACCCGGGCAAAAAATCGCATCAGAAACCGCCAAAAAATCACCCACAAAAACGGCTTCAGGACCCCCAAAAAATCACCCGCAAAAATCCACCCTAAAGCACAATCAGACCCCAAAAATTCACTACAGGGATTCCAAAAATCACCCAAAAACCACATCAGGGGACCCCCAGAATCACCCCAAAAGACTCAGGACCCCTAAAAATCACCCCAGAAAATCACACCAGAAAACGAACTGAGGACCCCCAAAAATCACCCAACAATATTCACTCAGGGATCCCAAATTCCCCACCCAAAAACCACATCAAGGAACCCCCAAAAATCACCCAAAAATCGGCAATCAGGGACCCCAAAAATGCACGTCCCAAAAAAAACCCAGAAATCACCTACCAAAAATCACGCACCAAAAACCGAAAATTTAACGAACTCAAAAAATCACTCTGAAAACAACTCAGGGTACGCCCCAAAAATCACCCCAAAAACTCCAAAAATCACCCCAAAACCCCCAAAACCACAATCAGGGACCCCCAGAAATCACCACCAAAAATCACATCAGGAACACCCGCCAAAAAACACCGCCAAAACGCAGCTCAGAGACGCCCCAAAAACACCCCAAACACCAGCTCAGGGACCAGAAATCCCCCAAAAACACCTCAGGGACGCCCCCAAAAACACCCCAAAACCAGCTTCAGGGACGCCCCAAAATCAACCCCAAAATCACCCCCAAAAAACCCCAAAATCACCCAAAAAAAACACATCAGGGACCCCCAAAAAACCCCAAAAAAACCAACCCCAGAAAATCAACATCAGGGAACCCCAGCAAAATCACCGCCAAAAATCCCCCAAAAATCCAACCTCCAAAATCCCAAACAATCACCCCAAAAAATCACCCCAAAAAAACCACCATAGGAGGACCCCCAGAAATCACCACCAAAAACAACCCATGGACCCCACCAAAAATGCACCGCCAAAAACGACATCAGGGACCCCCGAAACATCACCCCAAAAGACCCAAACAATCACGCCCAAAAATCACCACCAGAAACGCACAGTCAGGGACCCCCCAAAATCACCCCAAAAAAACACCTCAGGGACCCCCAAAATCCAAAACTCCAAAAAATCCCATCAGGGATTCCAAAAATCACCCCAAAAAACGCAATCAGGGACCCCCCAAAAATCACCCAAAAACCACATCAGAGACCCCAGAAATCACCCAAAAATCACTCAGGGACCCCCAAAATCACCAAAATCACCCCCAAAAACAGTGCAGGACCCCCAAAAAATCACCCCAAAAACCAAAAGCCATCAGGGATCCCCAGAAATCACACCCAGAAATCACCCCAAAAACAACTCAGGGACCCCCAAAAACCACCCAAAAAATCACCCTAAAAAAAACCCCCAAAAATCACCCCCAAAAATCCGCCAAAAAACCACATCAGGGACCCCCAAAAATCACCCAAAAACAACTCAGGGATTCCAAAAAAATTCCACCCCAAAACCACATCAGGGACCCCCCAGAAATCAATCTCGCAAAAAACAGCTCAGGGACCCCTAAAAATCACCAAAAATCCCATCAGGAGCCCCAAAACTCACCGCCAAATCACCCCAAAAACAGCTCAGAGACACCACCAAAAAATCACCTCCAAAATCACATGAGGGACTCCAGAAATTCCACCCCAAAAAATCACCCCCAAAACCAAAATCATCAGGGACATCCAGAAATCACCCAAAATCAACCCAAAACCAGCTCAGGGACCCCCAAAAATCACCAAAAAACAGCTCAGCAGACCCCTCGCATATAAAACGCACATCCAGGGAGCCCCAAAAATCACCCCCAAAACCAGCATCAGGGACCCCCAAAAAAATACCCCAAAATAACCACATCAAAGGACCGCGCCAAAAATCACGCCAAAACAGCTTCAGGGGCCCCCAAACAATCCAGCCAAAAAACCCAAGACAATCACCCAAAAATCCCCCAAAAACACTCAGGGACCCCCCAAAAATCACCCCAAAAATCCCCCAAAAAAAAACCCAAAAATCCCCCCAAAAAAACCACATCAGGGACCCCCAAAATCCCCCCAAAAACCCAATCACGCCCAAAAATCACCCTAAAAGAATTCAAACCTCAGGGACCCCCCAAAACAAACACCCAAAAATCACACCAAAAAACACATCAAGGGATTTTACAAAAAAATCACCCTCAAAAACCAATCAAGGGACCCCCAATTACCCCAAAAAAAACCAAAAATCACCCCAAAACCTACCTCAGGGACCCCCCAAATCAACCCCAAAAACAGCTCAGGGACCCACCCAAAAATCCAACCCGCAAAAAACCCCAAATCACCCCAAAATCACCGCCAAAACCCAAAAAAACCACCACCAAAACCCGCAAAAATCCCCGCAAAAACCAACCATCCAGGGACCCTCAAAATCACCCAAAAACAACTCAAGGGGACCCCCCAGAGAAATCACCCCAAAAATCACCCTAAAAAACCCCTCAATGGACCCCTTTCCAAAAATTATCAGCCCAAAAACACCTCAGGGAGACCCCCAAAAATCACGAGCCCAAACAACTCAGGGACCCTTCCTAAAAAACACCTTGTCCAAAAACCCAACATCACCCAAACCCCAAAACACACATCAAGGTAACCCCCAAAACACCGCGAAACACCTCGCCAAAATATTCTATTCAGGGACCTCTT
>NDFG01000146.1:63942-75193 GCA_002167245.1 Sporophila hypoxantha | reverse complement strand
GGATATTTAGGGAATATTTTGGGGATATTTAGGGATATTTTGGGGATATTTAGGGAATATTTTGGGGATATTTAGGGAATATTTTGGGGATATTTTGGGGATATTTTGGGGATATTTAGGGTGGGATTTCAGGAGGATTTTGGGGGAATTTGGAAGGAATTTTTGGGGCAATTCTTAGAGAATTTGGGGGAAATTTGGGGAGATTTTGGGTGGGATTTTGGGGATATTTAGGGAATATTTTGGAGATATTTAAGGGAATATTTTGGGGATATTTGGGGAATATTTTGGGGATATTTAGGGGATATTTAGGGGATATTTAGGGTGGGATTTCAGGGGGATTTGGGATTTTTTGGGGCTGATTTCAGGGGGATTTAGGGGATATTTAGGGGATATTTTGGGGATATTTGGGGAATATTTTGGGGATATTTAGGGTGGGATTTCAGGGGGATTTTGGGGTTTTTTTGGGGGTGATTTCAGGGCGATTTTGTGGATATTTGGGGGATATTTTGGGGATATTTAGGGTGGGATTTCAGGGGGATTTAGGGGATATTTAAGGGTTATTTTGGAGATATTTAGGGAATATTTTGGGGATATTTAAGGTGTTATTTAAGGGATCTTTAGGGGGTGATTTTGGGGTAATTTGGGGTTTTTGGGGCTGTCTGGGACTCACCTCGGGCTCCAGCTCTCGGGGGTCCCGGATCAGCTCCCCCAGGAGGCGCCAGAGCAGCTCCAGGTGCAGCCACAGAGCCCGGGCCCGGCAGAGGGAAACCTCGGCCTGGGGAGCCCAAAAACACATCAGGGACCCCGAAAAATCACATCAGGGACCCCCAAAAACACATCAGGGACCCCAAAAATCACCCAAAAAACAGCTCAGGGACCCCAAAAATCACATCAGGGACCCCCAAAAAATCACCCCAAAAATCACCCTAAAAACACATCAGGGACCCCCAGAAATCACCCCAAAAACAGCTGAGAGAGACACCTCGGCCTGGGAGCCCAAAAACACATCAGGGACCCCAAAAAATCACATCAGGGACCCCCAAAAACACATCAGGGACCCCCAGAAATCACCCAAAAAATACATCAGGGACCCCCAAAAATCATCCCAAAAATCACCCCAAAAACACATCAGGGACCCCCAAAAATCACCCCAAAAATCACTCAGGGATTCCCAAAAATCACCCCAAAAAACCACATCAGGGACCCCCCAAAAATCACCCCAAAAACAGCTCAGGGACCCCAAAAATCCCAACAAAAATCACATCAAGGACCCCCAAAATCACCCCAAAAACAACTCAGGGACCCCCAAAAATCACCCCAAAAACCACATCAGGGACCCCAAAAACCCCAAAAATCACCCCAAAAAACCACGTCAGGGACCCCCAAAAATCCCCCCAAAAACACATCAGGAAACCTCCAAAAATCACCCCAAAAATCACCCCAAAATCCCAAACAATCACCCCAAAAATCACCCCAAAAAACACCTCAGGGACCCCCAAAAACACCTCAGGGACCCCCAAAAATCACCCCAAAAACCACATCAGGGACCCCAAAATCCCTAAAAATCACCCCCAAAACCACCCCAAAAACCCCAAAAACCCCAAAATAAAATCCCCCCCAAAACCACATCAGGGACTCACTAAAAATCACCCCCAATAAACAGCTTCAGGGGACCCCCAGAAATCACCCCAAAAATCACATCAGGGACCCCAAAAAAAAATCCCCCCAAAAAAACCACATCACGGTAGTGAAAACAACCCATAAACACATCAGGGACCCAAACCACCACTCAAGGACCCGAAAGATCACCCCAAAAATCCCCCAAAAAACTACTAGGACCACCAAAAATCACCTCATAAAACCACATCTCAGGACACCCCAAAATTCATCCCCAAAAAAACCCACAAAAATCCCACCAAAAAAACCCAAAATATCCCCAAAAAACCCAAAAAATCCCACAAAAAGTATCACCCCAAACATACATAATGCCCATCCAAAAAATCCCCAAAAATCCCCCCAAAAATGCATCTCTCCAACCACCAAAAACCCAAAAATCCCCCAAAAATCCCTCCAAAAAACCCAAAAGATCTCCAAAAAACCGCCAACTCACCCAAAAGTCCACACACCAAAAACGCCAAAAATGGCCCCCAAAATAACATACCCACCAAAAAAACCTCAAAATCCCCCCAAAATCCCCCCTAAAAAACCTACATCCAAAAATCCCTCGAGCACAAAATCCGCCCCAAACTCAGCCCCAAAAATCCCCATTCAAGAAAAACCAAAAATACCCCCAAAAGTCACCCCGAAAAACCCAAAAATGCCCCCAAAAAACCCCAAAAATGCCTCCCAAAAATCACCCCAAAATCCGCCAATCCTCAAAACCAAAACCACCTCAAAAAAGCAAAATCACCCTCAAAAACCCGCCAATATAATCCCTAAAATGCCGGCGGGCTCGAAGGAATAGGCCCCAAAAACGACACCCATGAACAAATTTCCCCCACCCAAACTCCCTCCGACCCCCCAAAATACCCTAAAAGTCCCAAAAAACCCCAAAATTCTTGGCGCCCACCGCCATCATGGGACCCCACATCCCCAGGGGGGCTAAAAACCACCCCACAACCCCAACAAAAAAGGGGAAAAAGCGGACCTGGTTAAAACCCCAAAAAAAAATCCAGCCAAAAACAAAAACCAAAATCTCTCGCCAGTGTTTCCCCATAAATCTTAAATCCACAAAATTGGGCCCCCACCCATGCCCCAGACACCAAAGGATCCCCAACACAAACAACCCTCACCGGTTTTGGGAATTTTTCAAGAAAACTTCCCCCCCCACGCGGCCCCCAAAACCCAATTTCCGGAAGGGAATCCCCCAAAAAACCCTCCAGAAACCAATCCGCCAGGTCAAAACCACAAATCAAATCCCTGCATGGGGGGAGAATTTGGAATGAATGGGTTTGGGGAAAAAAGAAGGAAGAAACTTTGGAGTTTGAAAAGTGCAAGAAAAATTTGGAAAAATTTTAGGGCTAAAATCTATTGGGGATAAAAAGTGGAAATTAAAGAGAATTTTGGGGCCGGATTTTGGGGAGGGAAAAAGGGCAATAAGAGAAGAATTTTTTTGGGAGGTTGAATTTTGGGAGGAAATCTGTGGAAATAAAAGCGAATTTTTGCCAGAAATTTTGGGTAGGAATCGGTGATAAATAAAGAGAATTCTCCCATTTTGGTGAAGAAAGAAGGGAGAAATAAAGAAGAATTTTGCCCAGAATTTTGGGAGAGGAAAAAGGGGAAAATAAAGAGGAATTTTTTGCACAGATTTTTGGGACGGAAAAAGGAAATAAAGAGATTTTTGGGGGTGGAATTTTTGGGAGGAAAAAGAGGAAAATAAAGAGAATTTTTTGCCCAATTTTGGGGAGGGAAAAAGGGAAATAAAGAGAATTTTTCCCAATTTGGAGGCAAAAAGGAAAATAAAGAGAATTTTTGGGGTGAATTTGGGGAAGAAAAAGGGGAAATAAAGAGAATTTTTGGTGGGTAGAATTTTGGGAGGAAAAGGAAAATAAAGAGAAATTTTTAGCAGAACTTTTGGAGGAAAAAGAGGAAAATAAACAGAGAATTTTTGCCAGAAATTTTGGGAGGAAAAAAGGGAAAATAAAGAGAAATTTTTGGGGGTGAATTTGGGCAGAAAAAGGGAAAATAAAGAGAAATTTTTCGAGGGTGAATTTTTGGTGAAGAAAAAGGGAAATAAAGAGAATTTTCTGGGCAGTGAAAATTTGGGAGGAAAAAAGTGAAAATAAAGAGAATTTTGCAGGAAATTTTTGGGAGGGTGAATTTGTGGGAAAATAAAGAGAATTTTGCAGAATTTTAGGGAGGAAAAAGGAAAATAAAGAGAATTTTTGCGAGGATTTTGAAAAGGGAAAAGAGAATTTCATTGTGATAAAGATAAAGGAATTGAATTGGGGAAAAGGAAAAGAATTAGGGTGAATTTTGGGTCGTGAAAAAGAGGTTCAAATGATGGGAGAATAAAAGAATTTGAGTTTGGGAGAGGGAAGGAATATTCAGGAATTTGGGAACTGGGAAAATAAAGAAATTGCATTTTGGGCGAATCTTAATAAGATTTGTAATTGTAGGAAGGAATGAGGATTTGGCGGATTTGGAGAAAAGGGAAAATAAAGATAATTTTTGGCGAGTCGTGAATTTTGGCGAGGGAAAAACGTGAAATAAAGAGAATTTTGCGAATTTGGGGAGGAAAAAGGAAAATAAGAGATTTTTGCAGAGATTTTGGGAGGAAAAAGGGAAAATAAGAGAATTTTTGCCCGAATTCTTGGGGTAAGAATTGGGGAAAATAAAGAGAATTTTTGCAGATTTTTTGGAAAATTGTGAAGAATAAAGAGAATTTTTGGGATGAATTTGGGGGGAAAAGGAAAATTAAAGAGAATTTTTGGGGGTGAATTTTGGGAGGAAAATAGGGAAAATAAGAGAATTTTTGCAGAAGTATTTTGGGAGGAAAAAGTAGAAAATAAAGAGAATTTTTGCACGAATTCTGGGAGAACGTAGGGAAAATAAAGAGAATTTTTGCAGAATTTTTGGGAAGGAAGAAATTTGCCAATGGGAAAAAGGAACTAAGAAATATTTCAGAATGGGGAGGAAAGGAAAAGTATTTTTGCAGAATGTTTTGGGAGGAAAAAGGACAATTTAAAAGAACTTTTGGTGGTGCCATTTGGGAGGAAAAAGGGAAAATAAAGAGAATTCTTTTCGGCGTTAGAATTTTGGGGAGGGAAAAGAAAAAACGAGAATTTGGAATTGGGAGGAATCTTGGGGAAAAATGATAAGAGAATTTTTGCCACGAATTAAGGAGAGGTGATTAAGAGAAATGCGGATTAAAAAGGGAAAATAAAAGAGAATTTTCCAATTTTGGAAGGGAAAAAAAATTTAGCGTAATTGGGAGAGAATAGAGATTTGCCAATTGGTAAAAGGCATGAAGATGATTTCATCCCTCACCTTTGCAGGCGCCAGGCCGCAAGGGGCGCTCAGCCCGTCGCCCCAGAGCAGCCCTCGCAGTTCCCCAGCAGCTTCCGCCGCCCGGGGCTCCCCCGGCTCCTCGGGTGCTGCCGGCCTGGGGGCCGCGGGGGCCTCGCCTGGGGGGAGAGAAACAAGAGAAAAAATTAAAATTTTTGGGGTTTTTGGGGGGGGTTTTGGGGGGGGGATTTTGGGATCGTGTTTTGGGCGGGATTTGGGGGTTTTTGGGAGGAAATGATGGGGTTTTTGGGTGGGTTTTTGGGTGGGAAATTGGGGCTATTTTGGGGTTGAATTTGGCGATTTTCTGGGTGAATTTTGGGCTATTTTGGGTGAATTTGGGGGTTTTTTGGGGTGGATTTTGGTGGTGAATTTAGGGGGATATTTTGGGTGAATTTTTGGGTGAATTTGGGGCTATTTTTGGGTGAATTTTTGGGAATATTTTTGGGGTGAACTTTGGGGCTATTTGGGGTAATTGGGTTTTTTGGGGTGAATTTTGGGATTTTTTGGGGGTGGAAATTTGGGGGCTATTTGGGGTGAATTTTTGGGATTTTTGGGAGAAATTTTGGGGCATTTTTGGGTGAATTTCAGGTTTTGAGTGTGAATTTTTTGTGTAACATTTTGGGGTGAATTTTTTGGGATTTTTGGGGTGAATTTTGGGGCTGATTTGGGGTGGATTTGGGGTTTTTTGGGGTGCGATTTTTTGGGGGGTTTGGGGGGTGAATTATGGGTTTTTAGGGTGGCATTTTGGCATATTTTGGGGTGAATTTTTGGGGTTTTGTGTGTGAATTTTTGGGGCTATTTTGGGTGAATTGGGGAGTCATTTGGGTGAATTTGGGGTGAATTTCGGGCTAGTTTGGGGTGAATTTGGGGGTTTTTGGGGTGAGAATTTTGGGGGGGAGGGGGGGGAGGCGGTGGATTTTGGGGCTATTTTTGTGGTGAATTTTTGGGGTTTGAGGGTGGAATTTTGGGGCTATTTGGGGTGAATTTTTGGGCGATTTTGGGGTAAGATTTTGGGCTATTTTGGGGTGAATTTTTGGCGATTTTGGAGGGTGGAATCTTTGGGGCGATTTCTTGGGCTATTTTGAGCGTGAAATTTGGTGGTTTTGAGGGTGGAATTTTGGGGCTTATTTTGGGTGAATTTTGGTTTTTTTTGGGGTGGATTTTGGGCGGTTTTTGGGGTGAATTTTGGGATCCTTTGGGGTGAATTGGTGATTTTTTGCGTGAATTTGGAGCTTATTTTGGAGTGAATTTGAGGATTTTTGGGGGAATTTTGGGAATATTTGGGGGTTAATTTGGGGTTTCTCTTGGGGTGATTTTTACGGGTGAATTTTGGAGTGAATTTGTGGTGATATTTTGCGGTGATTTTGTGGAATTTGGGGTGGAATTTTCGGTTTTAGAAATGTGAATTTATGGTGCTATTTTTGGGGTGAATTTTTTGGATATTTTGGGTTGAATGTTTTGGGATTTTTTGTGGGAATTTGGGGCTATTTTGGGGTGAATTTTGGGGGTTTTTGGGGTGAATTGTTTTGGCTATTTTGTTGGGAATTTTTTTTGAGTTTTTGGGGTGAGTTTTTGGGATTTTGAAGGTGGAGTTTTAGGGCTATTTATGGGTGAAATTTGGGGACTATTTGGGGTCAAATGGCGATTTTTTGGGTGAAATTTGCGGGTTTTTATTGGTGAACTTTCTGTAAATATTTTGGGGTTTGAATTTGGGGTATTTTGGGTGAATTTCGGGTTTTGAGGTGAATTTTTGTGGATATACTTTGGGGTGAATTGGGAGTTTCTGGGGTTGATTTTAGCGTAAGATTATTTGGGGTAATTTGGTGGCTATGTTGTGGGTGAATTTTGGTGGCTTATTTGGTGGTGAATTTTGGGTGTTTTGGGGGTTTCTCACCTTGGAGGCAGGCAGGCAAGGTCCGGGAGCCCCCCTGAGCATGGTCAGAGGTTTTTGGGGGGCGGGGGGAACCGCCAAAAAAGGCCAAAATTGTAATTAGGAAGTAACAAATTTAGTTAGGAATTACCCTAAAATTTAATTGGAGGGCCCTTAATATTCCTAATCATGGCCCCAACTTTAATGATGAGGGACGCCCAAAACTCCTTCTCAGCACTCCGCCAAAAATATAAGATCAGGGACCCCAAAATCCCGCTCGGGGGAACACCCAGAAACTCCTCAGGACCCCGAAATGTCCTTTAGGGACCCAAATACCCGTCAGGGACTGCCGAATCCCCCAGGAACAACCCAAATCCCCGTCAGGGGAAAACCCCCAAACCTCAGGACCCCCAGATCCCTGCAGGAGCCCGAATCCCCCTCAGGAGCACGAATCCCCCTCAGGGAACCCGCGGAGCCCCCCGCACTCCCCGGCTCTCCCTCAGAACCGCCCCGAAACCGCTGAGTTTGCCCTGAAACCACCCCAAAATCCCCCGGGAGCCCTCGGGAGCCTTTCCCGGCTCCTTTCCAGCGTTCCCGGCCCCGTTTTTCCCAAATTTTGCCCCAAAATTCCGCCCCGGCCGCGGCTTCCCCTCACGGGCTTCCCGCCGCTCCTCTGCTGGACACGCCTCCCCCACAGCGCCGGCCAATGGGAGCGCGGGGCGGGAAAAATGCGAGCCAATGAGAGCGCGGGGCGGGAAAACCGACGGCCAATAGAAGCGAGGGGCGGGAAAAGAAGAGAGGCGGGATTAAGAGCAATGATTGACAGCGCGATGGACTAATAGAAGCGCTAAAACGCGAGAAAGCGACCAATGGGACGCAGGGGGCGGGGAAAAGCCGCCCCAGCGTCTCCCAGTTRATCCCAGTAACTCCCAGTGCCGCGTCCTGACCCCCACCCTGCGCCCCAAAGGCTCCCAGTACAAACCAGTACAGAGAGGGGAGCACTGGGAGTTACTGGGAGAGGACGGGGATGGACTGGGATGGGATTTGGGGTTACTGGGATGAACTGGGCGGGGACTGGGATGAACGGGGCACAACTGGGAGGGGGCGGAGCCTTTAAACCTCGGGTGGGGCCCATCGGGAGCGGCCTTAAAGTGGCAACGCCCTCTTAAAGGAGCAACGGCTTTTTAAAAGGGCAACGGCTTCTTAAAAGGGCAACGGCTTCTTAAAAGGGTAATGACTTCTTAAAGGGGCAAAGGCTTCTTAAAGGGGCAATGGCTTCTTAAAAGGGCAACGGCTTCTTAAAGCGGCAACGCCCTCCTAAAGGAGCAACGGCTTCTTAAAAGGGCAAAGACTTCTTAAAGGGGCAACGGCTTCTTAAAGGGGTAACGGCTTCTTAAAGGGGCAACGCCGCCATAAAAGGGCAATGAAGCCCCCGCCCACTCCTGGGATTAATTAGCGTGGCCACGCCCCCCGCCCGTAATGAGCGGCACAAGCGAATTCCCAAAAAACCCCGGGAGGGGCCTCAAAATTCCTTCCTGGGGATCCCAAAAGTTTCCCAGCCCCCACCAAAAATTCCCCAAAATTTGGTCGGGAACCCAAAAATCCGCCCGGGACCCCCAAAATTCCCCAAAACTCCTCGAAAAAAAACGAAAAAAACGGAAAAAAAACCGAAAAAAACGGAAGTTCGGAGCTCCAAAAAAACCCAAACAGCCGGGAAAAACGGAAAAAAAAGAAAAAAAGAAAATAAAGGAATGGGGGGAGTGGGGCGAGAGGACGACGTGGCGGGGAGGGAGGGGACGGGGAATTTGGGGAGTTGAACCAAATTTGGGATTTGAAACCCAAATGGGGGTCCGAACCAAAAAAATTGGGATTCGAACATCCAAATTTGGGATTTAATCGAATTTGGGGGTCTGGCGTCGAAAGTTGGGGATTTCAACCAAAAGTGGATTGTTTAACCACAGAAGTGTTGGGATTTTAACCAAAATTTTGGTCGGTCCCGCTTTAATTTTTGGGGGTGCCCGACTGAAATTTGGGGTTGTTAACCCAAAAGTTGAGATGCGTTAGACCCAACCTTTGGGATTAACCAAAATTGGTGATTTAACGGCCAAAATTTGGAAGAGCATCCCGAACCGAAAGGTTCAGGTGAACGAATGTGGGGATAACCCAAAATTTGGGATTGAACCAAAATTTGGGGACTTTCTACGAATTTGGGGTTCTCGCGTCCAAAATTGGGTTTAACCCAATTGAGGATTTTAACCCAAAATGGAGAGTTTAACACCAAATTTGGGGCCCACTCCAAATTTGGGGTTCCTGCTTGAAATTAGATTAACCCAAAATGTGGCGATTTTACCCAGAAACTTGGGGATTGGAACCACAAATTTGGGGGATTTTAACCCAAAAGATGTGGGATTGAGACCAAAATTGGGGAATGTCCAACACAAAATGGGGATTAACCAAATTGACGGATTTTAGCCAAAATTGGGCGGTTCGAAAGCGAAATTGGCAGTTTGAACCCAAATTCAGGATTGAAACGCCAAAGAAATTATGGGTGCAGGTCGCGAAGTGGGATTTAACACCAAAATTTGGGGAATTAATGCGAATTTGGGGTCCCTAGGCCAAAATCGTGGGGTCGGCCCGAAAATTTGGAGGTCTCCTCGAAACATGGGGATTTAGCCGCAAAATTGAGATTTACCAAAATTTTGAGGGTTCGAGCCGAAATGTGGATTATGAACAGGAAATGTGGGCTCCTGAACCAAATTTGGGAATTCAACCCATAAATTGGGGATTACACCCAAAGATGTGAGATTTAGCCCAAAATTTCGTATTTTTAACATCCAAAAATTTGAGGTTCATCCCAGCTCCAAATTGGTGGTTCTGGTCAAAATTTGGGAATTTTGTAACCAAAATTTGGGGTCCGAACCAAAAATGAGATTACCCAAAATTGGGGATTTTAATCCGAATTGGGGTGCTGGCTCCGACATTTGGGTTTGCTGCACCAAAATCATGGATTTAACCCGAAATCAAATTTAACACCAGAAATGTGGGGTTTAATGCAAATTTGGGGTTCCAGTCAAATCTTGGGGTCCTGCTAAAAAATTCTGAGGATTTTACCCAAAATTGGATTTTAACCCAAAACGGTTCCAAACGCAATTTCGGGAATTTTCATTGTGATTTGGGGGTCCCGAGTGAAATTTGGGATTTTTACCCAAATTTGAGATTTAACCCAAATTTCCAGCCGGAAAATCCCGGGCTAAAGGCGAAAGTTGGGGCAAAACCCGACGGATTTGGCTTCGGCGAAAAAAGAAGTCCAGATGTTGGGGCTATTTTGGTTAAAACACGATTTTGGCGTTTTTGCGTTAAAATCTCACGATTTGGTGTTTTGGGTAAAACCTGCCGGGATTTGGGAACTAAAAACGGGTACCGGATTTGGGGTTTTTGGGTAGAGAGGATTCCGGATGTGGGGTTTTTGTTGGTTAAAATCTCTGGATTGCGTTTTGGGTTAAAATCTGCCAGATTTGGAGTTTTTGGGTTAAAGATCCCGATTTGGGGTTTTGTGGTAAATCCTGGATTTGGGGGTTTTGGGTTAGAAATCTCCGATTGTGGGGTTTTTGGTTAAAATCTCTGGATTGGTTTTTGGGTTAAAATCTCGGATGGGTTTTTTGGGTAAAAAATCTCCGGATTGGGGTTTTTGGGGTAAATTTGACGAATTTTGGGGTTTTTTGGGTGTAAAACCTCGATTTTGGGGTTTTGGTTAAAATCTCTGGATTGGGTTTTTTTGGGTTAAAATCTCGATTTGGGTGTTGGGTTAAGATTTCCGGATTTGGGGTTTTGGTTAAACTCCGGAGTTGGTTTTTTGGGTTAAAACTCTGGCTTTGGGTTTTGGGTTAAAATCTCCGGATTTTGGGTTTTTGGGTTAAAACCACCGGATTGGCGTTTTTGTGGTTAAAATCCCGGATTTTTGGGGTCTTTGGTTAAAACTCCGGATTGGGTTAAAACCTCCGATTTGTGGGGTTTTTTGGTTAAAATCTCCGGATTTGGGTTTTTGGGTTAAAATCCTCCGATTGGCCGTTGTTGGGTTAAAATCTCGATGTTGGGGTTTTTTGGGTTAAAAGCCCGGATTTGGTTCGTGTGGGTACAAATCATCCCGAGAGAGGTTTTTGGTTAAAACTCCGGATTTGGGCTAAAACCTCCGATTTGGGGTTTGCGTGGTTTAAATCTCCGGATTTGGGGTTGTTTTGTTAAAAATCTCCGGACTTTGGGTTTTGGGTTAAAACCTCTGGCTTTGGGGTTTGTTGTTAAAATCTCCGATTTGGGGTTTTTTGGGTTAAAACCACCGATGGTGGCGTTTTTGGGTTAAAATCTCCGGATTTGGGG
>NDFG01000146.1:32719-43292 GCA_002167245.1 Sporophila hypoxantha | reverse complement strand
GGCATCCCCGTCACCGGCACCGCCGACCCCGACACCATCCGGTGCGTTTGGGGCCAGAAACACCAATTTTGGGGTCAAAAACTGGGATTTTGGGTCAAAAATGGTGGTTTTGGGGTCAAAGTTGGGTTTTGGTGTGAAAAATGGGGATTTTGGGTCAATGGGATGCAGAACTGTCACATTTTAGGGTCATCGTTGGGTTTTGGGGTCAAAAACGGCGATTTTGGGTCAATGGGTTGGGGTTTGGGGTCAAAGTTGGGTTTGTGTCAATGGGGTTGGGTTTTGGGGTCACTGTTGGGTTTTGGGGTCAAAAACGGCGATTTTGGGTCACTGGGATGCAGAAATGTCACATTTCAGGGTCGTCGTTGGGTTTGTGTCAATGGGGTTGGGTTTCGGGGCGAAAAACAGCAATTTTGTGTCCAAAATGGTGGTTTTGGGGTCAAAGTTGGGTTTCGGGGCGAAAAACGGCAATTTTGGGTCAACGGGATCCATATTTAGGGTCATCGTTGGGTTTGTGTCAATGGGGTTGGGTTTTGGGTCCAAAACCGGCGATTTTGGGTCAATGGGTTGGGGTTTGCTGTCATTGTTGGGTTTTGGGGTCAAAAACAGGGATTTTGGGTCCAAAATGGTGGTTTTGGGGTCAAAGTTGGGTTTTGGGGCGAAAAATGGCGATTTTGGGTCAATGGGTTGGGTTTTAAGGTCATCGTTGGGTTTTGGGGTCAAAAACTGGGATTTTGGGGTCAAAAACGGTGATTTTGGGTCCAAAATGGTGGTTTTGGGGTCATCGTTGGGTTTCGGGGCGAAAAACGGCGATTTTGGGTCAATGGGATGCGGAAATGTCACATTTTGGGGTCATCGTTGGGTTTGTGTCAATGGGGTTGGGTTTTTGGGTCCAAAACCGGCGATTTTGGGTCAATGGGATCCATTTTTGGGATCAAAGTTGGGTTTTGGGGTCAAAAATGGTGATTTTGTGTCCAAAATGGTGGGTTTGGGGTCAAAGTTGGGTTTCGGGGCAAAAAACAGCGATTTTGGGTCAACGGGATGCAGAAATGTCACATTTTAGGGTCATCGTTGGGTTTGTGTCAATGGGGTTGGGTTTTGAGGTGAAAACCGATGATTTTGGGTCAATGGGGTTGGGTTTTGGGGTCAAAGTTGGGTTTTGGGGTCAAAAACGGCGATTTTGTGTCCAAAATGGTGGTTTTGGGGTCAAAGTTGGGTTTCGGGGCGAAAAACGGCGATTTTGGGTTTGTACAGGTTTGTACTGGTTTATACTGGTCCATACTGGTCCATACTGGTTTATACTGGTCCGTACTGGTCCATACTGGTCCATACTGGTCTGTACTGGTCCATACTGGTCCATACTGGTGCATACTGGTTTATACTGGTCCATACTGGTCCATACCGGTCCATACTGCTCCATACTGGTCCGTACTGGTCCATACTGGTCCGTACTGGTCCATACTGGTTTATACTGGTTTATACTGGTCCATACTGGTCCATACTGGTCCATACTGGTCCGTACTGGTCCGTACTGGTCCGTACTGGTCCATACTGGTCCATACTGGTCCATACTGGTCCATACTGGTCCGTACTGGTCCATACTGGTTTATACCGGTCCATACTGGTCCATACTGGTTTATACCGGTCCATACTGGTTTATACTGGTCCATACTGGTCCATACTGGTTTATACTGGTCTGTACTGGTCCATACTGGGAATTGGGATGAACTGGGAGGGTTTTGGGGGGAATTTCAGGCTCTAAAATGGGCCAAAAATGGGATTTTTTCCTGGTTTTTTCTGCTTTTCCTGCTCCATACCGGTCCATACTGGTCCATACTGGTCTGTACTGGTTTATACTGGTTTATACTGGTCCGTACTGGTGTTGCAGGGCCATGCTGCGGCCCAGGTGCGGCGTCCCCGACAAGTTCGGCGCGCAGGTGAAGGCGCAGGTGCGGCGGCGGCGCCGCTTCGCCCTGCAGGGGCTGCGCTGGGAGCAGCCCGAGATCACCTACAGGTAACTGGTGTATACTGGTTTGTACTGGGAGGGACTGGGAGGGACTGGTTTGTACTGGTTTATACTGGGAGGGGGAAAAATGGGGAAAAATGGGAAAAAAACGGGGAAAAATGGGGAAAAACGGGGAAAAAAGGGTTAAAATGAGGGAAATGTGGGGAAAAAAGGGAACTGGGGTTACTGGTTTGTACTGGGAGGGGACTGGGAGCAGCCCGAGATCACCTACAGGTAACTGGGCTGGACTGGTTTGTACTGGGAGGGACTGGGAGGGACTGGGAGGGGGGAAAATGGGGAAAAAAATGGGGAAAAAATGGGAAAAAAGGGTTAAAAATGAGGGAAATATGGGGGAAAAAAGGTTAAAAATGGACGGAAATTGTGATTTAGGTTACTGGTTTGTACTGGTTTGTACTGGGAGAGGGAAAATGGGGGAAAAATGGGGAAAAATGCGGAAAAAAGGGTGAAAAATGGCAAAAAAAGGGTTAAAAAAGGGTGAAGAATGGCAAAAAAAAGTGTTAAAATGGGGGGAAATGTGGTTTGAGGTTACTGGTTTGTACTGGTTTGTACTGGTTTGTACTGGGAGGGACTGGGAGGGGGAAAAATGGGGAAAAATGGAAAAAAATGGGGAAAAAATGGTTAAAAATGGGGGGAAATATGGCAAAAAAAAGGGTTTAAAATGGGGGGAAATGGGGTTTGAGGTTAGTGGTTTGTACTGGTTTGTACTGGGAGGGGACTGGGAGCAGCCCGAGATCACCTACAGGTAACTGGGAGGGACTGGGTTGTACTGGGAGGGACTGGGAGGGACTGGGAGGGAGAAAAATGGAAAAAAACGGGGAAAAAAGGGTTAAAAATGTGAAAAAATGGGGGGAAAAGGGTTAAAAATGGGTGAAAATGGCAAAAAAAGGGTTTAAAATGGGGGGAAATGGAGTTTGAGGTTACTGGTTTGTACTGGTTTGTACTGGGAGGGACTGGGAGAGGGAAAATGGGAAAAAAAACGGGGGAAAAACGGTGAAAAATGGGGAAAAATGGGGAAAAAAGGGTTAAAAATGAGGGAAATATGGGGAAGAAAGGGTTAAAAATGGACGGAAATTGTGATTGAGGTTACTGGTCTGTACTGGTTTGTACTGGGAGGGACTGGGAGGGACTGGGAGGGGAAAAATGGGGAAAAAAATGGGGAAAAAACGGTGAAAAATGGGGAAAAACGGGGAAAAAAGGGTTAAAATGGATGGAAATGGGGTTTGAGGTTACTGGTTTGTACTGGTTTGTACTGGGAGGGGACTGGGAGCAGCCCGAGATCACCTACATGTAACTGGGTTGTACTGGTTTTTACTGGGAGGGACTGGGAGGGACTGGGAGAGGGAAAAATGGAAAAAAAATGGGAAAAAAGGGTTAAAAATGGCAAAAAAAGGGTTAAAAATGGGTGAAAATGGCAAAAAAAGGGTTTAAAATTGGGGGAGATGGGGTTTGAGGTTACTGGTTTGTACTGGTTTGTACTGGTTTATACTGGTTTGTACTGGGAGGGACTGGGAGGGGGAAAAAAGGGTTAAAAATGGGGAAAAAAGGGTTAAAAATGGGTGGAAAATGGCAAAAAAAGGGTTAAAAATGGCAAAAAAAGGGTTAAAAATGGGGGGAGATGGGGTTTGAGGTTACTGGTTTGTACTGGTTTGTACTGGGAGGGAACTGGGAGCAGCCCGAGATCACCAACACCTGGGCACACCTGGGCACACCTGGGGTTACCTAAAAGTTACCTGGGGGTTACCTGGGCACACCTGGGCACACCTGGGCACACCTGGGGCCACTTGGGACACACCTGGGGCACACCTGGGGTTACCTGGGACACACCTGGGGCACACCTGGGGTTACCTGGGACACACCTGGGGCACACCTGGGCACACCTGGGACACACTTTTGAGCACATGAGGGTTACCTGGGCACACCAGGGCACACCTGTGACACACCTGTGACACACCTGGGCACAGCTGGGCACACCTAGTCATACCTGGGCACACCTGGGGTTACCTGGGACACACCTGGGCACACCTGGGGCCACTTGGGACACACCTGGGCACACCTGGGCACACCTGAGACACACCTGGGGTTACCTGGGCACACCTGGGACACACTTTTGAGCACATGAGGGTTACCTGGGCACAACTGGCCACACCTGGGCACACTGGGGTGTACCTACAAGTTTACCTGGGGGTTACCTGCGGCACCACCTGGGCAGCACCTGGGCCACACCTGGGGGTTAACTTGGCACATGTGGGGTTACCTTAAAAGTTTACCTGGCACACCTGCGACACACCTGGGCACACCTGGGGTTACCTGCAGTTAACTGAGGTTTTCCAGGCACACTGGCACACCTGGGCAACACTGGGGTTACATGTGACACACTGGGACAACCTGGGGGCACCTGGGCACAATGTGCACACCTGTGCCCACCTGTGCCCACCTGTGCCCACCTGTGCCCACCTGTGCCACACCTGTGACACACCTGTGCCCACCTGTGCCCACCTGTGCCCACCTGTGCCACACCTGTGCCCACCTGTGCCCACCTGTGCCACACCTGTGCCCACCTGTGCCCCACCTGTGCCCACACCTGTGCCACACCTGGTGTTACCTGTGCCCACCTGTGCCACACCTGTGCCACACCTGTGCCCACCTGTGCCCACCTGTGCCCACCTGTGCCCACCTGTGCCCACCTGTACCACACCTGTACCACACCTGTACCACACCTGTGCCCACCTGTACCACACCTGTGCCCACCTGTGCCCACCTGTGCCACACCTGTGCCCACCTGTGCCCACCTGTGCCACACCTGTGCCACACCTCTGCCCACCCGTGCCCACCTGTCCCCACCCGTGCCACACCTGTGCCCACCTGTGCCCCCCTCTCGGCAGCATCCAGAACTACACGCCCAAGGTGGGCGAGGCTGCCGACCTGTTGCCCACCCGTTTGCCCACACCTGTGGCCCACCTGTGCCACCCTGTGCCCACCTGTGCACACTGTGCCCCCTTTGGCAGCATCCAGAACTTACACACGCCCAAGGTTCGGGGGGCCGAGGCGCCCGCGCGCCGCCATCTCGCCGCGCTCGCAGGTGTGGGCGGCGGCACCTTGGGCACATGCCTGGGCACACGCTGGACACACTGTGACACACCCTGGGCACACTGAGATACCACCTGGGCACACTGGGGTTACCTGAGGGCTACCTGGGGACACACCTGGGCACACCTGGCACATCTGGGGTCCTACCCTGTGCACACCTGGGCACACCTGTGACACACCCTGGGGTTACCTGGGCCACACCTGGGCACACCTGGGACACACCTGGGTTTACCTAAAAAAGTTTACCATGGGGGTTTTACCTGGGCACACCTGGGGCCACTTGGTGACACACCTGGGCACATCCTGGGCACACCTGTGACACACCTGGGGTTACCTGGGCACACCGGCCAGCTGGGGTTCTGAGGGGTACTGTGCTACATCCTGGGCACAACCTGGGTTACCTTTAAAAAGTTACCACCTGGGGGTTACCTGTGCCACACTGTGCCCACTCTGCTGCCCACTCTGTGCCCAAACCTGTGCCCACCTGTGCCCGCAGCATCCAGAACTACACGCCCGAAGGTGGGCGAGGCCGCCACGCGCGCCGCCATCCGCCGCGCCTTCAGTGTGGCGGCGGCCGCGACTGCCCTGCGCTTTCCGGAGGTGCCCTACCGGCCGGGGGGCGTGGCCGAGGCGAAGGGGGCGTGGCCGCACATCATGGGTGAATGTTCGCCGAGGGTTTTCCACGGCGACCGCCAACGCCTTCGACGGCCCCCGCGGGTTTCCTGGCGCACGCTCGTACTTCCCCGGGCCCGCACATAGGGGGGCCGACAACGCAACTTCCGACGGGGGCGGAGCCTGACGCATCCGCGGCGACGACCTGAGCGGTGAGAAGAATGGGGAAAAACGGTGGAAAATGGGAAAAAAACGGTGAAAATGGGGATTCTTAGGGGAAAAATGGGGGAATTCGGTTAAACATGTGGATTTAAAGGGGCAAAAATGGGGGGACTTTTGGTGGGAAAGGGGATTTTGGGGCACAAACCTGGGCACTACCTGGGCAACAACCTGGGGGCACCTGGGAGGGAAAAATTGGGGAAAAAAACGGTGAAAAAAAACGAGAACAAAAACAGTGAAAAAATGGGGACGTTCAGTTAAAAATGGGATTTTCGGG
The DNA here is from genome assembly GCA_002167245.1 of Sporophila hypoxantha. Taxonomy (NCBI): domain Eukaryota; kingdom Metazoa; phylum Chordata; class Aves; order Passeriformes; family Thraupidae; genus Sporophila; species Sporophila hypoxantha. Next base: position 37,074 of record NDFG01000146.1, on the reverse strand, counting down.
CACAACTGGGAGACAATAATGAGGAAAAAATGTGAAAAAAATGAGGAAATCGGATAAACAATGGGGATTTTGGGCACATCTGGGCAAGGGAAAATTGGGGAAAAAAAACAAGAAAATAATGAGGAAAAATTCGGAAAAATCGAAAAAATGAGGAAAAAAAACGAGGAAAACAGTGCAAAATAAGGAAAAAACAAGAAAAATTGAGGAAATTGAGGAAAAACGGTGATAAAATGAGGAAAATTTTAGATGAAAAATGGATTTTAGTTTAAAAATGGGGATTTTGGGCACACCTGGGAGGGACAAATTGGGGAAAAAACGGTGAACAAAACAGTGAAAAACAGTGAAAAATGGGGGATTTTAGGGGGAAAAAATGGGAGAATTTGGTGGGGAAATGGGGAAATTTGGGGCCACGCACTCGACGGGGGGAGCCCTGGAGCACCGCGGGACGACCTGACAGTGAAGGACACCCTGGGGGCAGGTGGAGGGAAAAAATGGGGAGAAAACGGGGGAAAACGGTGAAAAAAACGGGAAAAAACGGGGAATAAATGAGGAAAAACGGTGAAAAAAGTGGGGAAATTCGGGTAAAATGGGAAATTTTGGGAGTTGGTGTTACTGGGCACACCTGGGCAACACGCTGGGGGGCCACCTGGGAGGATAACATTGGGGAAAAAAACGGTGTAAAAAATGAGAAAAAAACGGTGAAAAAATGAAAAAAACGAGCAAAAAATGGTGAAAAAATGGGGAAGTTTGGGTTAAAAATGGGATTTTGGGGCACACTGGAGGGAAAAATTGGGGTTAAAAACCGTTGAAAAAATGAGAAAAAAACGGTGATAAAAATGAGGAAAAAATGGTGAAAAAATGAGGAAATCGGGATCAAAATGGGGCGATTTTTTTGGGTGATAAAATGGGGATTTTTGGGTGGCACCTAGGAGGGAAAAAGGGGATTTTAGGGGGAAAAATTGGGGAATTTGGGTTAAAAAGGGATTTTGGGGCCACGCCACTGCGACCGGGGCGGAGCCCTGGACCACCGACGCGGGACGACCTGAGCGGTGAGAGACAACCTGGGGCGGTGGGAGGGAAAAAAAAACGGGGAAAAATGGGAAAAAACGGTGAACAAAAGGGGATTTGTAGAAGGGAAAAAATGGGGAAAATTATGGGGAAATGGGGAATTCGGGGTTAAATGGAGGTTTTGGGCCACATCACTGGCACAGCTGGGCCACACCTGGGAGGAAACAAAAAATTGGGGAAAAAATGAGAAAAAACGGGGGACAACGGTGAAAAACAGTGAAAAAACGAGAAAAAACGGTGAAAAAATGGGGAAATTTTCAACCGTGAAAAATGGGAATTTTTGGGTTAAAAATTGAGGATTTTGGGCAGGGCATCTGGAGGGAAAATTGGGCAAAAATGAGAAAAAAATGAGAAAACATGGTGAAAATAGGAGGAAAAAACGTGAAAAAATGAGGAAATTTTGGGTTAAAATTGGGGATTTTGGGCCACACCTGGGCACACCTGGGGGGCGAACAAAGGGGAAAAGCGGGAAAAAATGGGAATTTCAGGTTGGAATGGGGAATATTCTGGGGACACACACTAGCGACGGGGCGAGCCCTGGACGAAAATGAAACGTGGGACGACCTGAGCCGGTGAGAAAACGGGGAGAAAACGGGGGAAAACGGGGGAAATGGGGAAAACGGTGAAAAAAGGTGAAAAACGGGATTTTAGGGGAAAAATGGAATTTTTAGGGGGAAAAATGGGGATTTCTTTCAGGGGAAACATGGGGATTTTTTAGGGGAAAATGGAATTTTAGGGGAAAATGGGAATTTTAGGGGAGAATGGGGAAAATTGGTGAAAAAATGTGAAAAATGGGGATTTTAGGGGGAAAAATGGGAATAATTTGGTGAAAAAATGGGGATTTAGGGGGCAAAATGGGGAAAAGTTGTGAAAAAAATGGTGAAAAAATGAGAAAAACAGTGAAAACAAATGTGAAGTTTGGGTTAAAAAATGGGGATTTTGGGCACGACCTGGGCAGGGAAAAATTGGGGAAAAAAATGGTGAAAATGAGGAAAATGGGTTAAAAATGGGAATTTTGAGGTTAAAAATGGGGATTTTGGCACAGCTTGGAGGGACAAAATTGGAGAAAAAAAGGCTGAAAAATGATAAAAAAACCGGTGAAAAAAACGCGGATTTTAGGTTAAAATGGGGAAATTTGGGTAAAAAATGGGGATTTGGGACACCCGTGGGCACAACCTGGGGGGAAAAAAAGGGGAAAAAAGACGAAAAAATGGTGAACAAAATGGGAAAAATTGGTGAAAAACGAGAAAAAACAGGTGAAAAGAATGGGGAAGTTTGGGTTAAAATGGGCATTTTGGGCACACTGGGAGGAAAAATTGGGGGTAAAAATGGTGAAAAAAATGAGAAAAAAAGCGTGAAAAAATTGACAGGAAAAAAGGTGAAATATAAATGAGGAAATTCAGGTTAAAAGGGGATTTTGGTTAAAATGGGGATTTTGGGTGGAAAATGGGAATTTTGGTGCACCTAGAGGGAAAATGGGGATTAGGGAAAAATGGGAAAATTGGGTGGGAAATTGGGAAATTTGGGGACACGCACTGCGACGGGGCGGAGCCCTGGCGCACCGCGGGGAACGACCTGAGCGGTGAGAAAAACGGGGAGAAAACGGGGGAAATGGGGAAAAAAAATGGGGGAAAAACAGTGAAAAATGAAAAAAAACGGTGAAAAAATGGGATTTAGGGGGAAAAATGGGGATTTTTAGGGGGAAAAATGGGGAAATATTGGTGAAAAAATGGTGAAAAAATGAGAAAAAACAGTGAAAAAAATGTGGAAGTTTGGGTTAAAAATGGGGATTTTGGGCACACCTGGGAGGGAAAAATTGGGGAAAAAATGGTGAAAAAATGGTGAATATTCGTGAAAAAACGGTGGAAAAATGGGGAAGTTTGGTAGGGAAAAGGGGAAATTTGGGGACACGCACTGGGACGGGGCGGAGCCCTGGACGCACCGCGGGGACGACCTGAGTGGTGAGAAATGGGGAAAAAACGGGGGAAAACGGGGAAAAAATGGGGAAAAATGGTGAAAAAACAAGGAAAAACGGTGAAAAAACGAGGAAAATAGGAGAAAAAATGGTGAAAAACGGTGAAAAAATGGGGAATTTGGGTGGGAAATGGGGAAATTTGGGGACACGCACTTCGACGGGGCAGAGCCCTGGACGCACCGCGGGGACGACCTGAGCGGTGAGAGACACACCTGGGGGCAGGTGGGAGGGAAAAAATGGGGAGAAAACGGGGGAAAACGGTGAAAAAACGAGAAAAAACGGGGAAAAAATGGGGGAAATTGGTGAAAAAACGGTGAAAAAATGGGGATTTTAGGGGGAAAACTGGGGAAATTTGGGGGAAAAATGGGGAAATTTGGGCTAAAAATGGGGATTTTGGGCACACCTGGGGGCACCTGGGCACAGCTGGGGGGGGAAAATTGGGGAAAAAATGAGAAAAAAATGAGGAAAAACGGTGAAAAAAAGAGAAAAAACGGTGAAAAAACGAGAAAAAATGGTGAAAAAACGGGGATTTTTGGGGGGAAAATGGGGAAATTTGGGGGAAAAATGGGGATTTTGGGCACACCTGGGAGGGAAAAATTGGGGGAAAAAGGGTGAAAAAATGAGAAAAAATGGTGAAAGAATGGGAAAGAAATGGTGAAAAAACTGGGGAAAAACGGTGAAAAAACGAGAAAAAACGGTGAAAAAACGGGGGAAAGCGGTTAAAAAACGGGGGGAAAATGGTGAAAAAATGGGGATTTTAGGGGGAAAAATGGGAAAATTTGGGTGGGAAATGGGGATTTTGGGCACACCTGGGCACACCTGGGAGGGAAAAATTGGGGGAAAAAACGGTGAAGAAATGGGGAAATTTTGGGTGAAAAAATGGGAATTTTAGGGGGAAAAATGGGGAAATTCGGGTGGGAAATGGGGAAATTTGGGGCCTTGACCTTCCATGACCCGACCATTGACCATGAAGGGTCTCCATTGACCCAACCTTGACCCAACCATGACCATGAAGAGTCTCCATTGATTTCCATGGCCTTCCATGGCTTTCCATGACCTTCCATGACCTTGAAGGGTCTCCATTGACCTTCCATGACCTTCTATGACCTTCCATGACCCAACCATGACCATGAAGGGTCTCCATTGACCCAACCATTGACCCAACGTTGACCTTCCATGACCTTCCATTGGCCATGAAGGGTCTCCATTGATTTCCATGACCTTCCATGACCTTCCATGACCTTCCATGACCCAACCATTGACCATGAAGGGTCTCCATTGACCCAACCTTGACCTTGGACATCTTCCATTG
>NDFG01000146.1:10371-23014 GCA_002167245.1 Sporophila hypoxantha | reverse complement strand
TGACCTTCCATGACCCAACCATTGACCATGAAGGGTCTCCATTGACCCAACCTTGACCTTGGACATCTTCCATTGACCTTCCATGACCTTCCATGACCTTCCATGACCCAACCATTGACCATGAAGGGTCTCCATTGATTTCCGTGACCTTCCATGACCTTCCATTGACCTTCCATGACCCAACCATTGACCATGAAGGGTCTCCATTGACCCAACGTTGACCTTGGACATCTTCTATTGACCTTCCATGACCTTCCATGACCTTCTATGACCTTCCATTGACCTTGAAGAGCCTCCATTGACCCAACCTTGACCTTGGACATCTTCCATTGACCTTCCATGACCCAACCAATTACCATGAAGGGTCTCCATTGACCTTCCATGACCTTCCATTGACAATGAAGGGTCTCCATTGATTTCCATGGCCTTCCATGGCCTTCCATGACCCAACCATGACCATGAAGGGTCTCCATTGACCCAACGTTGACCTTCCATGACCTTCCATGACCTTCCATTGACAATGAAGGGTCTCCTTTGATTTCCATTGATTTCCATGCCCTTCCCTGACCTTCCCCGACCCCGCCCCCGGCAGGTAACGACCTGTTCCTGGTGGCCGTGCACGAGCTGGGCCACGCCCTGGGCCTGGAACATTCCAGCGACCCCTCGGCCATCATGGCGCCCTTCTACCAATGGATGGACACCGAGGCCTTCGAGCTGCCCGACGACGACCGGCGCGGCATCCAGCAGCTCTACGGCGAGTCCGGGGGAAATCCGGGCGGAAATCGCGAAATTTGGGGCGAAATCGCGAAATTTGGGGAGAAAACGCGAAATTACCCCAAATTTTCCCCTAAAACTCCTCAAAACTCCCCCCAAATTTTCTCCCAAATTCCCTCAAAATTCCTTCAAAATTTTTCCAAAATTCCCCAAAAACGCCCCAAATTTTCCCTCTAAAACTCCCCCAAAATCCCCAAGATTTTCCAAATTTCCCCCAAATTTTCCCACAAATTTCCCCCAAATTCCCTCAAAATTCTCTCAAAATTTTTCCAAAATTCCCCAAAATTCCCCCAAATTTCCCCCTCAAACTCCCCCCAAAATGCCCCAAATTTTCCCCCAAATTTTCCCCAAATTCCCTCAAAATTCCCTCAAAATTTCAAGTATTTTTTCAAAATTCCCCCAAAGTTCCCCCAAATTTTCCCCTAAAACTCCTCAAAACTCCTCCCAAAATACCCGAAATTATCCCCTCAAAATTCCCTCAAAATTTTTCCAAAATTCCCCAAAAATCCCCAAAAATCCCCCAAATTTCCCCTTAAAATCCCCCCAAAATTCCTGAGATTTTCCCCGAAATTTTCCCCCAAATTCCTTCAAAATTCCCTCAAAATTCCCCCCAAATTTTTCCAAAATTCCCCAAAAACCCCCCAAAATTTCCCCCTAAAATCCCCCCAAAATCCCCCAAANTTTTTTGGGATTTTTTTGTACCTTCCAGGACCTTTCTAGCGGCAGTTTTGGGGAGAGATTTGAGGGACCTTTTGGAAAAATTTTGGGGAATTTTGGGAAAATTTGAGAAATTTTGGGAATTTTTGGGGATTTTTTTGGGAATTTTTTGGAATTTTTGGGGGAATTTTTGGGGATTTTTTGTGATTTTTGGAGGGATTTTTTGTGGTTTTTTTCTGATTTTTTTTGTGACCTTCCAGGACCTTTCTAGTGGCAGATTTGAGGGAATTTCTTTAAGGAAAATATTTGGGAATTTTTTGAGGAATTTTTTTTGGGATTTTTTTGGGGGATTTTTTTGGGATTTTTTGGGAATTTTGGGGATTTTTTTGGGATTTTTTTGGGATTTTTTGTGATTTTTTTTGTGACCTTCCAGGACCTTTCTAGCGGCAGATTTGAGGGAATTTTTTTGGGAAAATTTTTGGGAAAATTTGGGAATTTTGCATTGATTTTCTCCATTTCCCCCCATTTTTTCACCGTTTTTTCCCATTTTTTCACCATTTCTCCCCATTTTTTCCCCATTTCTGTCTCAAAATTTTCCCCATTTTTTTTCCATTTTTGGGTCAATTTCCTCCATTCCCCCTCCATTTTCTGCCATTTTTTCACCCTTTTTTTGCCATATTTTCGCCATTTTTTCACCGTTTTTTCGCCGTTTTTTCACCGTTTTTTCCCATTTTTTCCCATTTTTTCCCCATTTTTGGGTCAAAATTTTCCCCATTTTTGGGTCAATTTCCTCCATTTCCCCCCTCCATTTTCTGCCATTTTTTCCCCCTTTTTTTGCCATATTTTTGCCGTTTTTTCGCCATTTTTTTCACCGTTTTTTGCCGTTTTTTCCCATTTTTTCCCATTTTTTCCCATTTCTGTCTCAAAAGTTTCCCCATTTTTTCTCCATTTTTGGGTCAATTTCCTCCATTTCCCCCCTCCATTTTCTGCCATTTTTTCACCCTTTTTTTGCCATTTTTCACCGTTTTTTCACTGTTTTTTCCCGTTTTTTCCCCATTTTTTCACCGTTTCTCCCTATATTTTCCCCATTTCCGTCTCAAAATTTTCCCCATTTCTGTCTCAAAATTTTCCCCATTTTTTTCTCCATTTTTGGGTCAATTTCCTCCATTTTATCCCCATTTTTTGGCCATTTTATCCCTATTTTTTCACTGTTTTTCGCCATTTTTTCACCGTTTTTTCCCATTTTTTCCCCATTTCTGCCTCAAAATTTTCCCCATTTTTTCTCCATTTTTGGGTCAATTTCCTCCATTTTCCCCCTCCACTTTCTGCCATTTTTTCACCCTTTTTTTCGCCATTTTTTCACCGTTTTTCACCGTTTTTCGCCGTTTTTTCCCATTTTTTCCCCATTTTTGGGTCAAAATTTTCCCCATTTTTAGGTCAAAATTTTCCCCATTTTTGGGTCAATTTCCTGCATTTCCGCCCTCCATTTTCTGCCATTTTTTCACCCTTTTTTTGCCATATTTTCACCATTTTTCACTGTTTTTTCCCCTTTTTTTCCCATTTTTTCCCCATTTTTTCTCATTTTTTCCCCATTTCTGCCTCAAAATTTTCCCCATTCTTTTCTCCATTTTTGGGTCAATTTCCTCCATTTTCTCCCCATTTTTCCGCCATTTTATCCCCATTTTTTCACCGTTTTTCACCATTTTTTCACCATTTTTCGCCATTTCTTCGCCGTTTTTTCCCATTTTTTCCCATTTTTTCCCCATTTCTGTCTCAAAATTTTCCCCATTTTTTTCTCCATTTTTGGGTCAATTTCCTTCATTTTCTCCCCATTTTTCCACCATTTTATCCCCATTTTTTCACCATTTTTTGCCATTTTTTCACCGTTTTTCGCCTTTTTTTTGCCGTTTNGGGAATGTTCGGGAAATTTTTGGGAATTTTTTGGGAATTTTTTGGGAATTTTTGGGGATTTTTTGGGGATTTTTTTGGATTTTTTGTGACCTTCCAGGACCTTTCTAGGGGCAGTTTTGGGGAGCGATTTGAGGGATTTTTTGGTTCTTTATTTTTTTTTTTTTTTTGGAAAAATTTTTGGAATTTTTTGGGAAAATTTTGGAATTTTTGGGAATTCTTTTGGGAATTTTTTCAGGATTTTTGAGACTTTTTTTGTGGGTTTTTTAGGTTTTTCTGATTTTTTGGTGACCTTCCAGGACCTTCTAGGGGCAGTTTTAGGGAGAGATTGGAGGGATTTTTGGGGAGGGGGGAAATTTGGGAATTTTTGGGAATTTTTTGAGGAATTTTTTGGGAATTTTTGGGGGGATTTTTTGGGTTTTTTTGCGAGATTTTTGGGGTTTTTTTTGTGATTTTTGGGGACATTTTTCTGATTTTTTTGTGACCTTCCAGGACCTTTCTAGAGGCAAAATTCAGGGATTTTTTTTGGGAAAATTTTTGGGAAAATTTGGGAATTTTTGGTGGAATTTTTTGTGGAATTTTTTGGGATTTTTTGGGGAATTTTGGGGAATTTTTGGGATTTTTTGGGGGATTTTTTTGGTGATTTTTTGGGATTTTTTGTGATTTCTTTGTGACCTTCCAGGACCTTTCTAGCGGCAGATTTGAGGGAATTTTTTTTTTGAAATATAGGAAAATTTTTTGGGAACTTTGGGAAAATTTGGGAACTTTTTGTGGAATTTTTTGGGATTTTTTGGAATTTTTTGGGATTTTTTGGGGATTTTTTTCTTATTTTTTATGGGTTTTTTTCAATTTTTTGGTGACCTTCCAGGACCTTGCAAGGAATAGTTTCAGACAGGGGTATGGGGAAAATTTGGGAATTTTTTGGGGAATTTTGGGGGGTTTTTTTGGGATTTTTTGGGAATTTTTTTAGGGAATTTTTTGGGATTTTTTGGGGATTTTTTTGTGATTTTTTGGGACGTTTTTGTGATTTTTTTTGGTGACCTTCCAGGACCTTTCTAGAGGCAGTTTTGGGGAGAGATTTGAGGGAGTTTTGGGGGGATTTTTTTGGGAAAATTTTTGGGAATTTTGGGAAAATTTGGGGAATTTTTGGGAATTTTTTGGGAATTTTCCGGGATTTTTTTGTGATTTTTTTTTTTGGTGATTTTTTGGGATTTTTGGGGATTTTTTTGTGATTTTTTTGGGATTTTTTGTGATTTTTTGGTGACCTTCCAGGACCTTGCAAGGCATCGTTTCAGACAGGGGTTTGGGGAAAATTTGGGAATTTTTGGGGAAAATTTTTGGAATTGTGGGAAAATTTGGGAATTTTTTGTGGATTTTTTTTTTTATTTTTTGGGATTTTGGGGGATTTTTTTTTTTTTGGTGAGTTTTTGGGGAGATTTTTGTGATTTTTTTTGTGACCTTCCAGGACCTTTCCAGCGGCAGATTTGAGAGAATTTTTTGGGGAGAAATTTTTATGAGAAATTTGGGAATTTTTTGGGGATTTTTTTTGGGGGGAATTTTGGGGAAATTTTTTCTGATTTTTGTTGGGTTTTTCAATTTTTTTGGGACCTTCCAGGACCTTGCAAGGCAATGCGTTTCACGAAGGGGTTTGGGAAATATTTGGGAATTTTGGGGAATTTTGGGGGATTTTTTTTGGGGCTTTTTTTTTGGGAATTTTCTTGGGATTTTGGGGAATTTTTGGGAACTTTGTTGGATTTTTGGGAATTTTTTTCTTATTTTTGGGATTTTTTGTGGTCATTTTTGTGATTTTTGGTGACCTTCCAGGACCTTCTCCAGCAGCAGTTTGAGGAATTGTTTTGGGAAATTTAGGAAAATTTTTTGGGAATTTTGGGGAAATTTGGGAAAAACTTTGGGAATTTTTGTGGAATTTTCTTGGGGATTTTTGGGCGAATTTTTGGGGGAATTTTGGGATTTTGGGGGATTTTTGGTGATTTTGGGATTTTTTGTGATTTCTTTTGTGACCTTCCAGGACCTTTCTAGCGGCAGATTTGAGGGGACAATTTTTTTTTTTGGAAAATTTAGGAAAATTTTTGGGATTTTGGGAAAATGGGAAACTTTTTGTGGATTTTTTTGGGGATTTTCTTGGAATTTTTGGGATTTTTGGGGATTTTTTTTGCTGATTTTTTTCTTATTTTTTTAATGGGTTTTCTTTTTCAATATTTTTTGTGAACCTTCCTAGGACCCTTGCCCAGACATTGTTTCAGGAAGGGGGTTTTGGGGAAAAATTTGGGGATTTTTGGGGAATTTGGTGGCGATTCATTTTGGGATTTTTGGGATTTTTTTTTTTTGGGGGGGGGATTTTTTGGGATTTTTGGTGGGTTTTTTACTTTTTTTTCCCTTGGATTTTTTTTTTTTTTTTGGGGTGGGGAACCCCCTTCCAGGAACTTTCTAAGGCAGTTTGGGGAGAGATTTTGAGGGATTTTTTGGGGGGATTTTTTTGGAAAATTTTTGGGAGTTTTGGGAAAATTTGGGAATTTTGGGATTTTTGGGGGGATTTTTTTGACATTTTTGGATTTTTTTGGCGACCTTTCAGGACCTTTTCTATGCGGCCGATTTCAAGGGAATGTTTTCTGGGAAATTTTCTGGGAAAAGTTTTTTGGGAAATTCTCGGGGATTTGCATCGATTTTCTCCATTTCCCCCCATTTTTTCACCGTTTTTTTCCCATTTTTTCCCATCATTTTCCCCATTTCTGTCTCAAAACTTTTCCCCATTTTTTTTTCTCCATTTTTGGTCAATTCCCCCCATTTCTCGCCATTTTCCAGCCATTTTATCCCCATTTTTTTCACTAGTTTTTTCGCCGTTTTTCACCGGGTTTTTTCCCCCACTTTTTCTGCCATTTTTCCCACTTTTTTGGTTCAAAATTTTCCCCATTTTTAGGTCACTTTCTGCATTTCCCCCTCCCATTTTCTGCATTGTTTCACCCTTTTTTTTGCCATATGTTTTTCGCCATTTTTTCAAACCGTTTTTGCCATATTTTCGCCGTTTTTCTTCAACCGTTTTTCACGACGTTTTTTCACCATTTTTTTCCATTTTTCCCACTTTTTCCCCATTTCTGTCTCCAAAAATTTTCCCCATTTTTTGCTCCATTTTGGGTCAAATTCCTCCCAATTTTCCCCTCCATTTTCTGCCATTTTCCCTCCCTTTTTTCCATATTTCACCGAATTTTTCACCATTTTTTTAAACAGTTTTTCACCATTTTTTTTCGCCGTTTTTTCCCATTTTTCCCATTTTTCCCCATTTTGGGGTCAAAATTTTTCCCCATTTTGGTCAAGTTTCCTCATTTCCCCTCCCATTTCCGGCCATTTTTCACCACCTTTTTTTTTGCCATATTTTTTGCCCAAATTTTTTCCACACGTTTCTTTCAACCACGTTTGTTTTCTCATTTTTCCCCATTTTTGGGTCAAAATTTTCCCCATTTTTGGGTCAATCTTCCTGCCATTTCCCCCTTCAATTTTCTGCCATTTTTTCACTCCTTTTTTTTGCCATATTTTTGCCCATTTTCACATAAAACCCGTTTTTTTGCCATATTTTCGCGCGTTTTTTTTCAACCGTTTATTCATGCCGTTTTTCGCTCGTTTTTCCCATTTTTCCCCCATTTTCCCCCATGTTCTTGTCTGCAAAAATTTTTCCCCATTTTTTTCTCCATTTTATGGGTCATTTCCTCCATTTCCCCCCACAATTTTCTGACCATTTTTCAACACGCCTTTTTTTGCCCTTTTTTCGCTGTTTTTTCACGCGTTTTTCGCCGTTTTTACACCGTTTTTCCCATTCTTTCCCATTTTTCCCCATTTCTGTCTCAAAATTTTCCCCAATTTTTTCTCCATTTTTGGGTCAATTTTCCCTCATTCCCCCTCCATTTTCCTGCCATTTTTTCACTCATGACTTTTTTCCATATTTTCACCATTTTTCACCATTTTTCACCGTTTTTCACATACCATTTTTTTCGACACTTTTTTAAATCCCATTTTTTCCCGATTTTTTTCCCCAATTTTTGGTAAAATTTTCCCCATTTTTGGGTCAATTTCCTCATTTCCCCCCTCCATTTCTGCCATTTTTTTTCACGCCTTTTTGGCCATAATTTCGCCCGTTTTTCACGTTTTTCGCCGTTTTTTTGTCACCGTTTTTGCCGTTTTTTCCCTTTTTCACCCGCAAATGTAAATTTTATACATTTGTTTCCCATCCCCAGGAGCTGCTGTTCTGGGGTCCGGGGCGGCCAAGGTGATCCCCCGGCGTACCCTGCCATCGGGCAGTTCTGGGCGCGGGCTCCCCCCAGCATCGACAGCCGCCTACGAGAGGAGCGACGGCAAATTCGGGCTTTTCAAGGTGATTTTGGGGCAAATTCCGGGGGATTTTTGGGCTTTGGGGGAATCTCTGGGGATTATTGGGTTTTAGAGGGGTTCTTGGGGGTTTATAGCGGATTTATTGGATTAAAGTGTGTTTATTGAGATTTATTGGCATTTTTATGAGAATTTATTAGGATTTATGAGGTTTATTGGGTTTAATTGGATTGAATTTGGGGTTTTATTGGGTTATGGAATTTAATTGGGATTTAATTGGGATTTTATTGGAATTTTATTGAGGTTAATGATTGAATTGGGTTTATTTGATTTAAAATGGGGATTATTGGACTTTATTTGGGATTTAATATGGGAATTCGTTATTTGAGATTTATTTGGAACTTTTATGAGAATTTATCTAAGGATTTATTGGGTTAATTTGTGTTTTTAATTGGATTGACTTGGGTTTATTAGATTATGTGGCGTTTAATTTGGATGTTAATTGGGATTTTTTATTGGATTTATTGAGATTTATTGGGATTTCTTTATGGAGAATTTATTAGGATTTTATTGAGGTTTATTGGCGTTTTAATTAGGATTGATTGGGGTTTTATTAGATTTAATTGGGTTTAATTGGATTTAATTGGGATGTTATTGAGGATTTAATTTAGAATTTTATTGGGTTTATGGGTTTATTCGGATTTTATTGGTTATTTTATGGGCGGGGGGGAGGGTTATTATCGGATTTAATGTGTTCTATTTGGTTTAACGGTATAGAATTGAGGTTTAATTTGGACTTATTTGGTTTTGATTGGGAATTTAATAAAAATGTTATTTTTTTTAATGGTTGTTGGTTTGGGAAATTTTTAATTGGTTTTTTGGGTGTTATTTGTTTTTAATTGTATTTGGGATTTAATTGAAATGAATTGTATTTATTGAGGATTTTTAATTGAGGGTTTATTTGGCGTTTAATTGGGATTTCTGGATATTGGAGGTTTCAATTGGATTAGATTGGGTCTTGAATTGGGGTTTTAATTGGGTTAATTGATTATGGATTTATTCGGGTTTGATATTGAGGTTTATTGTGGTTAGATAGTTTAGGTTTTTATTGGAGTTTGATATGGGATTTTTTGGGTTTTATGGATCTTTGGATGTAATTGATTTTGAGGTTATTTTGTGCGTTGGTATTTATTGGGGTTTTGGACTTTAATTGGGGTTTCATAGGATTGGAATATTGGGGTTTATTGAGATTTAATCTGGAGTTTTATTAGGGGAGATTTATTTGGGCATTAATTGGGATTTCTATTAGTTTTGATTGGGATTTAATTGTCGCTTGTATTGATTTAATTGGAATTTATTGGAAATTTTTTTTCGGAATTTGATGAGGTTTTATTTGGGTTTCAATTGGATTGAATTGGGGTTTTATTAGATTTAATTGGGGTTTAATTTGATTTAATTGGGATTTTATTGGATTTTATTGGATTTATTGGGATTTTATCGGGATTTTATTGGGATTTTTTTGAGGTTTATTTGGGTTTAATTAGATTGAATTGGGGTTTTATTAGATTTAATTGGGATTTAATTGGATTTAATTGGGATTTTATTGAGGTTTATTTGGGTTTAATTGGATTTTATTGGGGTTTTATTGGGATTTTATTGGTTTTTATGGGGATTTTATACAATTTTATTTGGGTTTAATTAGGATTTAATTGGGACTTATTTGGTTTGATTGGGATTTAATTGTGTTTATTGAGTTTTAATTGGGTTTGATTGGGATTTATTTGGGATTTAATTGGATTTTATTGTGGTTTATTTGGGTTTTATTGGGGTTTATAGGGATTTAATTGGATGAAATTGTATTTTATTGGGATTTTATTGAGGTTTTTTTGGGTTTTATTGGGATTTCATTGGGATTTTATTGGGGTTTTATTGGGATTTAGTTGGGATTTGATTGGGGTTTAATTGGGATTTGATTGGGATTTATTTGGTTTGATTGGGATTTAATTGTGTTTATTGAGTTTTAATTGGGTTTGATTGGGATTTTTTGAGATTTATTTGGATCTTATTGGGAATTTAATTGGATTTTATTGAGGTTTTTTTGGGTTTTATTGGGGTTTTATTGGGATTTAATTGGGGTTTTATTGGGATTTAATTGGGGTTTATTTGGATTTAATTGGGATTTAATTAGGGTTTTATTTGGATTTAATTGGGATTTCTTTAGTTTGATTGGGATTTAATTGTGTTTATTGAGTTTTAATTGGGTTTGATTGGGATTTTTTGAGATTTATTTGGATCTTATTGGGAATTTATTGGGGTGAATTTTGGGCTGAATTTTGGGGTCATTTCCCCCAAATTCTGCCCAAATTTCAGCGCATCTCCGGGCCTATTCTAACCGTTATTTTTTTGGCGATTTTGCCTGATTTTGGCCGTTTTCTGCCCGTTTTCTGCAGGCTCCCGGCACTGGGTGTTCGACGAGGGCGTTCTGGCGCCGGGGTACCCGCGGCCCCTGGCCGAGCTGGGCCGGGGCGTCCCCAGCGACCGCCTGGACGCCGCCCTGCTCTGGCTGCCCAGCGGCCACACCTACCTCTTCCGGGGCGACAAGTGCGTGCCAGAACCTTCCGGAACCTTCTCGGAATTTCTGAGATTTTTTGGGATTTTTTTCGGATTTTTTCCTGGACTTTTGGGGCTTTTTATGCACCTTTCAGGACCTGCCTGCACTCTTTTGGGGTTCTTTCTGCACTTTTCGGGACCTTTCTGCACCTCCCAGGACCTTCTCTGAACCTTCCAGGACCTTTTGGGACCTTCTGGAAATGTCTGGGATTTTTTAGGATTTTTTGGGGATTTTTTCCCTGGACTTTTGGGGCTTTTTATGCATCTTTCAGGACCTGTCTGGGCTCTTTTTGGGATTTCTCTGCACCTTCCAGGACCTTTTCTCACCTTCCAGAGCCTTCTCTAAACCTTCCAGGACCTTCCGGGAATTTCTGAGATTTTTTGGGGATTTTTTGGGATTTTTTTCGGATTTTTTCCTGGACTTTTGGGGCTTTTTATGCACCTTTCAGGACCTGCCTGCACTCTTTTGGGGCTCTTTCTGCACTTTTCGGGACCTTTCTGCACCTTCCAGGACCTACTCTGAACCTTGCACAACCTTCCAGGATCTTCCGGGAATTCCTGGGATTTTTTGGGGATTTTTTTCCTGGACTTTTGGGGCTTTTTATGCATCTTTCAGGACCTGTCTGGGCTCTTTTTGGGATTGTTCTGCGCCTTCCAGGACCTTTTCCTCACCTTTCAGAACCTTCTCTGAACCTTCTGGAACCTTCTCTGAACCTTCCAGGACCTTCCAGGAATTTTTGGGATTTTTGGGGATTTTTTTCCTGGACTTTTGGGGTTCTTTATGCATCTTTCAGGACCTGTGTGGGCTCTTTTGGGGCCCTTTCTCCACCTTTTAGGACCTTTCTGCACCTTCTGGAACCTTCTCCAAACCTTCCGGGATCTTCTGGAACCTTTTGGGAATTTCGGGGAATTTTTTGGGATTTTTTTNTTTTGCCTGATTTTGGCCGTTTTCTGCCCGTTTTCTGCAGGCTCCCGGCACTGGGTGTTCGACGAGGGCGTTCTGGCGCCGGGGTACCCGCGGCCCCTGGCCGAGCTGGGCCGGGGCGTCCCCAGCGACCGCCTGGACGCCGCCCTGCTCTGGCTGCCCAGCGGCCACACCTACCTCTTCCGGGGTGACAAGTGCGTGCCAGAACCTTCCGGGACCTTCTGGGACATTCCAGGAATTTCTGGGATTTTTTGGGATTTTTTTCCTGGACTTTTGGGGCTTTTTATGCACCTTTCAGGACCTGTCTGGGCTCTTTCTGAACCTTTCAGGACCTTTCTGCACCTTCTGGAACCTTCTCCAAACCTTCCGGGATTTTCTGGAACCTTTTGGGAGTTTCGGGGATTTTTTTGGGATTTTTTTCCTGGACTTTTGGGGCTTTTTATGCATCTTTCAGGACCTGTCAAGGCTCTTTTTGGGACGTTTCTGAGACCTTTCAGGGACTTTTCTGCATCTTCCAGGACCTTTTGACACTTTCTGAAACCTTCTCTGAACCTTGTGGGACCTTCCAGGAATTTCTGGGATTTTTGGGGGATTTTTTTCCTGGACTTTTGGGGCTTTTTATGCACCTTTCAGGACCTGTCTGCACTGTTTTGGGGCTCTTTCTGCACTTTTCGGGACCTTTCAGCACCTTCCAGGACCTTCTCTGAACGTTCCAGGACCTTCCAGGACCTTCCAGAAATTTCTGGGATTTTTTTGGGATTTTTTTCCTGGACTTTTGGGGCTTTTTATGCATCTTTCAGGACCTGTCTGGGGCTCTTTTTGGGATTGTTCTGCACCTTCCAGGACCTTTTCTCACCTTTCAGAACCTTCTGGAACTTTCTCTGAACCTTCCGGGACCTTCCAGAAATTTCTGGGATTTTTTGGGATTTTTTTCCTGGACTTTTGGGGCTTTTTATGCATCTTTCAGGACCTGTCTGGGCCCTTTTGGGATTTCTCTGCACCTTCCAGGACCTTTTCTCACCTTCCAGGACCTTTTGACACCTTCTGGAACCTTCTCTGAACCTTCTGGGACCTTCTGGAAATTTCTGGGATTTTTTGGGATTTTTCTGGGATTTTTTCCCTGGACTTTTGGGGCTTTTTATGCATCTTTCAGGACCTGCCTGGGCTCTTTTTGGGATTGCTCTGCACCTTCCAGGACCTTTTCTCACCTTTCAGAACCTTCTGGAACCTTCTCTGAACTTTCCAGGACCTTCTGGGAATTTCTGGGATTTTTTGGGATTTTTTTCCTGAGACTTTTGGGGCTTTTTATATATCTTGCAGGACCTGTCTGGGCTCCTTTTGGGATTGTTCTGCACCTTCCAGGACCTTTTATCACCTTCCAGGACCTTCTCTACACTTTCTGGAACCTTCTCTAAACCTTCCAGGACCTAC